>JAWZYT010001519.1:10000-76734 GCA_034508575.1 Petrolisthes manimaculis
CTCTCTCTCTAAGTTACTGCCATTAAAACCAACATTTTAGCTAATATATTTAATCAGAATAAACAACACAGATCACAGTATATATATATTATTATTATTATTATTATTATTATTATTATTATTATTATTATTATTATTATACATACCAGAACAGATGATGTATACAGCCTGCAGTAGATAATTTTTTTTGTATAAATTACGATGCCACTGTGTTGTATGGTTTTAATTAATTGAATATTATTTGGTGATCTATACAATAGTTCTTCTGTTTGTATAATTATTGTATCACTTATTATTTCCTTGTGTCACGGAGTCCACGGATTTGTATTTTTTTTTTTTTTTTTTTTATTATGAAGTTATTGGATTATTTTTCACAATACATTTCATTTGTATATTTTCCCTGTAATTAATTATGATTGTTATTGTTATTATTGTCATTATTATACACTTGAATACACACTGATTTTATTCGTTACTTTGTGTTTATGTTTTTGATGACGACAGTATAATAATTATTCTATACACTTTAATTAATAAATGTTGAAATTGTTCGTTACTTAGTTTCTGTCATTAATTAACTACAAAATTACCCATATTTTTTTAACAGTTCGTAAACTTCACATATTTGGTTGTTGACATTTTCATTCTTGAGACATACAGACACACACACATGCACGCGGCTTTTCAATTTTGTTTTATTGCAGTGTAGCCTAATAATTAGTTACCATATCCTCTTATAATAAACTCAAATAAACTGTTCATACATCATAGTATACGATAGTCTCATAGTTGACAGGATATTTATAGTTAATATCTTGAGGGACATTAAACCAGAAGCAATTAAGTTTACAGAAATATATAACATTAATTAATTGTGTAAAAAAAAACAGCAGATAAATGGCACGAGGAGACCGACTAGCTGACTCGAGACATACATACACACACACACACACACCTACACTGAAGGAAGGCCGCAGCCACACTGATGAATCTCTAACTTGAGTCGTTGAGTCTGACTAGCGGAGCCTCAGCCAACTGCTGGTGTCTGCTTCTGGCTGACCCATTATGTCAAGCCAAGTGTGTCGTTGGTGGCACTGTTTCCCGCCCAATTCAGCTCAAGAAACGGCTTGTGTCCAATAATGTTGACTAGTGTATCCTCTAATGAACAGAATCTTGATCTTTTGTATATATATTTTAGTGGTTTACGTTGACTTTGAGAACATTGAAAGTTCAGCCTAAAACAGTGGAGCATTGGGGGTTTTCTTGCAAAGGAATTTCGACCGTAGCAGCGAAATTATAATAATATCAGCCATGTGGTTGGATAAACAAGCCCACTTGGCGTGAAAATCTTTGCTTTGTCATACTGTTCCTCTCTATCGTTCACTCATTCACAGCAACGCTGCCTTAAGGTGGCGGCACACTGGGCAATTCTGGCTAGCTTGCCACTTGCTTTTGCTACCTGCCTTTCTAGCAAAAACTTGTTATCCGTCACACTGGTAATATCTTGCTAGCGTCAGCAGCCAGCGAGAATGACAACAAAACCTCCTGTGTCCCACCAATCTTGCCTACTTTACAAAGAATGCTGAAGTAAAAATAATGTAAACAAACAAATTGACTTTTATAACCAAATCTAACAAAGACATTAATTAAAAATTGATTATATAACTCCAGTAGAAAAAACGGTACCGAAAATACATTGGATTAATGTCACTTATATACGAGAGTACTAAACTTATACTGTACTTATTACTTGTAACATTGTATTTCTTTGCATTCCTTTTATTATATCTAACCTAATATACAGTCTTGTGAAAATTGTGCTGTAAATTTACTTTAGTACTGTGTTCACTGTAATGTATATTTCAGTATCATTCCCCACTATTTTTAACCATTCTAACACTTTTCATGGTATTGATATAGAAGTACTGTACTTCACTCACTATATTGTATATTTTAGTATCATTACCCACTATTTTTGACCATTCTAAGATGAATTTTGCAATTATATTAAGTGCTATTTAAAGTTAATGTAGTTTGGATCATGTAAATATATATATCTATGTTTATTTATTGCATTTGATAGTATTATTTTGCTTGAGTAAAGAATATTGAGGTCAAATTAGCTGTGTAAATTAGTATTCATAAAAACGACTATACTGTAGGTTAGGTTGGGCTCCCCTATGTTTTCATAATTTATTCATTTCTCAACACTAAACTTTCCCTGAACATGACTATTCTCCCCTCACCACTTTCTATCTCTCTCTATATAAAAAAGTAATAAAACAAATAAATATTTTATGAGACAAAAAAATTGGGAAAACAGCTCTGATAAAGACATACCAAAAAGGCCACTGGTACAGTACAGTATGTGCATTTGGCTTAGGTGGAATACTGTACAATGTAACTCTATTCCTTATTATTTGGAGAATACATAATAAATTCTCAAACAACCTTTCATCTCCATCAATAGATGTTTGTGTGTCAAATTCCCATTTATAATTCCACTCACCTAGGTTGAAATGTAGTACATATTTCATCACAGACCTATTATTTTGTTGCATAAAATGCATTTTGGTCCATGTCTTCAACTTACAGAATTAAAATATGAGCATATTATATGCATTATTGTTTTGGCTTGGTTAGATAGTAATAATAGATACAATACAAAGTTTTATTTTGTCTTGGTTTGAATTTTCTTAACTTCTATTATCTAAAAAAGTAGTCATTGTGTTAGGTGAAATTTCTTAAATACAGAATACAGTACATGGTTAAGGAAAGTACAGAAAAGTTTTGAAAATACTGTTTAATATATAGTATCACAAGTGTTGTACTATTTAATAAATATCACGGCCAAAGGAATATGAAGATGATCCATGCGTACAGCCGCTGAAACCAAAACCGTCTTCATATCCAAGCAAGCACGGTCCAGAGCAGTGTATGGGGCAGCTTGCCTGTTCTTGGGAAATGTAAAGAATGCAAATGGCGAATAGTTTTGGGGTGGTTTGACCCGTTCCAGATTTGGTTAGGTTAGGTCTGGCTAATTCTATAACGTTGCTACCGTTATATAGGGAGAAGTAATCATTGTACTTCATTACAAATTTAGATTATTCAGCATGTTTGTTTAACATTTTAAGTACCGCAGGTACTGTATTCACTTTCTTTTAACACTCCAATCCCGTGCTTGAAGATAAAAACACTTATTATGTATCCATGTCAGTTTTTGTCCGCTGATACCGAGCATGCCCATGACTGTCTTTGTATCCCAATCCTATCAAAAAATTCCCACTTTGGCCGTGCACCCCCACTAGACCCACTCGGTGTGTTGTGGATCTTCTTCACCTCTTGTTGAAAGGATCCCTTGAAAGTCACAAACTTGGCCTGGACATCATCTGAAAAATAAGAGCCACATTAATCTTAGCATAGCCAATGTAAATGTGAGTGCATATGCATTTTGGTAATTTATTTTATTTACCTTTTTTTATTGTAAATCACATGGGATTTGTTTTTACTTTATTGATGGACCGTAAAGGAATCACAGTTATTATGTTTAATTTATCAAGAATGTTTATGAAATTGTAATTTATGTAAGGAAATCTTTACATTACAAATCACATATACATATATTAGTCTACAATCAATTAACTATATTACTTGCTTTATTTTAATTTAAAGTTCACATAATTTGAATAAAACTTCAATTCATTAAAATCAAACCAAGTGTTTTAAAGTACTGGTATACAAATATTTAAAATTAAACTTCAGATGTTCTAATATAAACTTAAGGAGTTTTAATTTGAAGTCTGTTGTTCTAAATAAGACTTTAGTTGTTTTATATTAAACTTAAGTTGTTTTATTTTTATTTGAGGGTGAAAAGGTGTAGTCTGAATTTCCCCAACTGGGATCTGCATGGGATTCATAGGCTGAGGCTCATGTTTGGGAATCTTTAGTATGATATTGTTTGGGCACCTATGATCTAAGTTAAAACAGGGAAATAAAAAAACCTCAAGATATATACTGTACCTGCAGTTAAGTTGATTGGTGGTAACGTTAGATGTGTAATGTCCAGCTGTACAGTACTGCTCATGTCCAGGATCCCACAATATTGGAAGTTCTCTGCATATTTCTAATAACATATATACATGCTCTGATTTCCAATTAAGCTTTCGAGAAGGCCTTATTTTTCAGAGGCACATGAAGACATTCTGGATATCGGGCGTTTGTTTATGTTTACAAAACAACAGGTGATGGTGAATAGAAAAACTGAATACCTATTTTGTGTTGTTCATATAATTCTTTGCTACATTTACAGAGTCGATTAACTAATTGAAGTAACTATTTTCATGTACAAGCTAAGATTTGCATGCTCAATATGTTTTTCCTTGGTATATAAAGGACACAGATAATGGCTCATTTGAGCACTCGATCTGTGAGGCATGCTGGGAGCAAGTTGCTCGGACTTGCTTCCAACATATTATCCGTTTTCCCTCCCGGCAAGAGTCGGTCGCAAACCACACGTTTGGGCTAACAAAATACAAAGCAGGTGGCAAAAGCAAGTGGCAAGTTAGCCCGAATTGCCCAGTGTGCCGCCACCTTTATACTTACGTTTCTAGTGCTAGACTCAATATTAAGCAGAGACTCCAGCCTGCGATTCTATGAAACGCTGGGACGCTTTATGATACACACACAGAAAAAACTATTAAAACAAAAATTTCCCACGCTAGGCCTCAGACCTTGTTGGTTATAGCACTGTGCAGAGAGAGAGAGGGGGGGGGGGGGGTTATAAGTGGAAAGAATAAAACACTGTACAAGGCCAGAAAAAACTTGTAGGCTACCACAAGGTATGAGAGATAGAAGACTCTCACTCATTAGATTCAACTTTACTCCTTCAATTCCCTTGCATGTGTAACCCAAGTGTGCATCTGTGTGTGAGCACTGTGCCCCCTATTAGGATACGATATAAACAATATTATATTGGACACACTTTATTACTCTACTGTACTGTATATCCCTTCAATATTTTTTTTTTTTATTTACCAAATGACTGGTAACAATGAATGAAAACATTTACTATATTTCATAAATCCTTCACTGCCAATACTATACAGTCCCCTGGTTTTCCTTGTTTATAGCCTTTACTCATCATTACCTCTACTGTACTCTCCACATTTATAGGTAAACAATGTATACATGGAACTACAAGGGACTGTTTAGTGTACAACCATACTCTGAAAAACAAATACTGTACATACAGTCAATAAAATCAAACATAATCAACAATATTTGTAAAACTAATAGTGTGTGAAAAGAAAACATAACAACCATTTATGGTAAAAGATCACAACAAATATCATACAGTACTTTGTAAAAGATTTCAACTCAACATAATTATTGCACAGAAAGTATAAAAGCTAAGGGTTACATAGTGGTCTCGAGGTCAAAGTAGAGGCACGAAATAGTTATTCTTCACTCTGCCTATATCACTCACTTCTTGCATCGCACTGTATCAAACTGTATAGATGCAGTATGGGTATAATTATTTTAGCGTGCATACTTTTTAAAGATCCTCAGAGACAAATGTTTAAACTCTCAAACTTAAATTAAAATATGTCTTAATAAGTACATAACAAAATACATCCATAAACAATCTTTATATACAGTGCATTCAGTTTAATTCAATAAATCTTGTGACTTAGCATATGCATAAATTGGAGTGCAACCTCTCCCTTGCTATAAACTTTAAATCAATTATATGGTGGTATGGTTACGATTTACTATTTCCAGCTCGCTTGGCACAAAATATCCTTTTTATTATGGGAAATTTTACATCATCATTTCCAAGGTACTGTACAAGATAGTACAAAATACATAAACTCTAAATCAAGTGTTTTTATTCAAAACAGAATACAGGAGCCTAACATACATGCAAAGACTGCTTGTACTAAACCCCAAATCTTCTATCGTGGGATGTTTTAGAAGGCAACTGCACTGGACAATCAGATGTCAATATCATGTTCCCTGACACCAAGTCATATAAATTGTTTGACAGGTAGTGGAGTATATATTTACAAAGGCCTTGCAAATAATATCCTCCATATCCCATATTATAATTCAACTGACCTTTGATGGCAGCAGACAATATTTTCAGCTAATGATGGAACAGTCACAAACAGGTACCTATATCACTCACAGTCTCATGCTTCTGATGTGGTCAACTGTAGATTATCTATGGACACCCGGTAGATATTGAACCACAGCCAACCACAACAGCTTAACACTGTCTACTAAGTCAATGTGATGGTAGGGGGAGTGATAAGGTGTCTGGAGAACACTGCACCTCCCAACCACAACACTGACAATGAAAGAGGTTTGGTAAATTGGTCATCGCCAATATTTCGGTCAATACAGCTACCCTATTTCCTTGATGTAATATTTCTAAACACATCATAAGAGTTTACTATGAGGTTGTATGTATTACACTGTATACATTAGAAAACTATTCCATATACCTTAAATATGTAATATATGTTGAAAGTACTGTATAACAAAATTATCACATTAATATATCTCGGAAAAATACTTACCCTATCTTCCTATTCTAAGACTATGAAGGGCCACCTACATTGGAAACTTCCATTGAGAGTACAGTATGACCACAACATGACCTTTACATCATTCCTGTGTTAGTTATAATCCACAGTTCCCATCTCACCCTGATTTTTTTGTTATCAAAGAAGTGATAATGTGGATGAGTGTACTTGGAGAGAGGAATGCTTGAATGAAAAGGGGAAGAGGGAAAACTGTTAGGCCAGAAAGACCTTACATTACAAATGGGAAGGAGGCAGAGAGGAGGGACATAAAGCACAAAGGTAAAAGAATGAAAAGGACAATGGAAAAGCAATACCTCCCTACTGGGCTTTTAGGGGGGAACTGAACATATTGTCAGCTTAAAATCACTTGACTGGGTATTTTGTTTCTTTGTCCGTCTTTCTGATTATATTTTCCCTTGCAGAACACAATATCTTGCACCTTTTCAATCCACAGACCATCTAACTTACTCTCACTCCAGTTCATAAAATTCTTGAACTTGTTTATTCTATTTCGTCTTTCCTTTGAATTTTTTTAAACACTATTAAACCTCACTAATAATTATGGGACTAGTCAATGGGAATGGGTTCATCTCAGAGATAATCCGACATTAATGTACATTAATCCACATGAGCTCAACAATACCTTTACCTACACTCTAAGTTACCAGTGTTACTAGTGTTACCAGTCAGCTTGAAGAAAAGAGTAACATATTGATCAAGAAGCATGGAGAGACTAATTTATATATTGTACAGTAAAAGGTTTAGTACCAATTAATTCCTATTGTTGTCACTCTTACCTTCTTGTGACAGAAGAATGCTCCTTATAATTCTAACAGCAATTTTTATATGTTGACAGTTTACAACAGTGTTTTATTAAGGCTATTTTAGCAAGAATGGGAAAAACCTTGGTAAGTAACTTATAAGTGGGTTTTAAGTCTATAAAATTATAAGTTTTTATAATGTGGTCAATCTGCAGTGATCATTAAACTATGTTCATTTAGGTACAGCCATGTCTAAATACAGCTTGTCTAAATATTGGCAAGTAAAGTTCAATAACCACAGTGAAATTGACAATCCTTCAAAGAACAATTTGGTCTTCAAAGACAATAACCTGTCAAATACCAAAGTTTGTTTTCCCATTTCTTTTGGGACATCCTACAATGTTAATACAGAAAAATATATATGCAGATCTAAAATATACAGTATTTTATTATGACAAGGAAAGTTTGTGCAGTTCTGAGCTGAGATCCAACTTGTCTATCACTTCTGAAGGAAAGAACAAGATTCTCATCTCAGCATACAATATTTACTTAACCATTTTTTGGCACTGGTTTTTTAATATAGGAAAATACAGTATTACATTTGTTTCAGTGTTAAGAAAGTCGTGGAACAGTGATAGAGTTTAAGGTTACTACCATCATTAACCTGCAAACTACAACATTATAGATGATAAAATTATCTAAGTGTAGAAAATGTACAGTTACTGTCTAAAGTTGTGTTGCCTCTTTAGTATGATGGCTAAATTTGAGAATGTAATCATATTATGAATTAGACGTGATTGTTTCTTCTGCTTATATTTTCATGGTTTACTGCCAAACAAAAGAATGTCACATCTCATTCCATACAACATTATTCTCATAGTTCACTGTCATATCAGAGACAAGGCAATTTATCCTTCTACTGCTATTCACACTTTGATATATATCAGTAAATGAGACAGGTGTAATGACATTTGTTTATGTGTACAATGCTGACCACCTTCATGAATTCTTTTCCTATGAATTTAAATCACCACCTAAAATGTAAACTGTACCATACTGTGCTAAGCCAGAACAATGAGATAGCATTAGAACCTTGCTGTATCTGATTTGAACTTTCACACTCCTGGTCTATGACTCTTGAGTGTCAAATCTCTAACAGCTGAGCCATAACTGGAGCAAGTAAGAAAGGTATAGATAGGTAGATGTTTCTAAGACTGTAGACTTTAAAAGTCAGTTAAACTATCACCAAACAAAATATACTCATGATGACAAGAATGGTAGTTTGTTAAACCTAATTGGCACTTTGGAAAGTAAGCCTGGCTAGCCTATGTACTTACAGTACAATATTGTCAAATTTCAAGTTGCACTTTATGGAGGCTAGTGTATGTGGTAGCAAAGTGTGTTAAGGTGTGACACGTGTAACAGTGTTATGCATATGTGGGTTGAGTCCCAAACTTTCTTTAGTGTTTTTTGTAATATATTCTCCAGCTGAAATGTTTTGGCACAAACCACTATACTATACAACCAATATATTTCTACATTTCAAATTCACATTTTACACATTAGGAGTCATCTTAGGATATAATTTTAGTACCAATGCAAAATCTTCAAAAACTTGCTTATAATAACACCCAGACTCAGTTGATGCACACACAGAATTACATATTTTACATTTCATACTGGGTATTTACACAAAGTCTTCACAATAAATTACATGATGTCCAGTTGTCTTAGTTACTAAGAAATCAAACTTGCATCTCAATACTAAATGACGTGCCTGAGATATGCTGCCTGTAAATAAAATTTCTCTCTAACAAGATCAGTTGGAAGGGAATTTACGTTTTATTGCAAATGACAGCCTAAGGAGATATAGCACATTGTTCATTGTTTATAGGGGGGTGGGTAGGCAGCAGATTACAGCTGTATTACATGTACCAGAAATTTTTAAGGTGAAAAGTTTCCACTCTCCTTCAGTATGACGAAAGGAAGTTTTCTGATATACAGTACAGTAAATACTTTGTTAGAAAAGGATTTTACTCTTTTAGAATTGCCTTGGTAACCAGTTGTTCTGTATTTTTCATATGCTATACCTACTTAACTGTACTTACCATGCATACATGTATAATTAAAGAAAGGAGCTTTACATTCACTGAAAACATACATCTCTCCAAAAAATATGGGTAGTCAGGATATCATTAATTTCCTTATTCACACTTGCTCAGGACTATCCTCAGAAGGGTGAGTGTTTGTGCTTGCTAGTGTCTTGAATCAAGTAAACTCTCCAGTACAATTTGTTTTTCTAACAAACCTACACAAACTTCATTAGACCTTTCACTATGGAATGTCACTCATAAGAAACCTTTAATGGTCCTCAAATCCTGGCATAGGGAACTGTAGGGCAAAATCATTAACTTCTTTCTGCAATGCCGAAATCTTTGCCTTGATTTCATCATCACTGTTGAGTACCGACTTGAAGTCGACCAGTTTCTTGCCTGACTTGGCCTTAGCTTCATGAGCGACAACACAGGCTCGATCCAGGAGCTCCACTACATACTCAAAGTCCTTGTTTATGAAATTGCGTGAGGTGAGAGCCGGGGTGCCTGCAGGGATGGGAAAGTGTTTAATTATTGGCTATTTAATCATTCAGTTTTCTGCCCACAGGGATACAGCCAATACTTAAAACTAATACAATAGAAAAGTTTGGGGATAAAACCTTTGCATAACAAGAGAATGATCAGGTAAGGTAGAAGAGTGTATACAGTGGGAGAAGTTACCCAAACCCCATGGACAGAGCCAAGAGAGGCATATGAGTGTGTTACCATTTATCACAATACTATAGTTGGACTCAAACCTTACCACTGTTATCAATGGCACAGCTCAAAATAGCAACCAGCAGTTTTCTGTGGGCTGCATTTGGACCAATTTCATGAAATTATTAGAGTGATGTGTTGGGAGTAACATGTAGCCACTCACTATCCTAGAAGGGTCTCTAAATTTACTTTAGTTATCAATGACATGGTTAGAAATAGAGTGACCTATAAGGAGCCTCTATTACAAAGCCACTTGAGCAGCAGATTGAACTTAATGGGTTAATTATACCCAGTTGAAGATGGGAAAGGCACCGGGGGTGGATGGCTGGACCAAGTAAGGAGGGAGTGTTTGAACAGGGAAGACTGGAGACTTTTCTGCCGTGGCCCCCTTGGGGGGAGTTCCCGGAGGGAACGAGGCGTCAGAGCTATAGATAGATAGATAGAATTATACCACTTGTCCTTGGTTTTCTTAAATAAAACAAAAAAACTTGCTATTTCCTTGATAACTTCTATGACACTACTTAAAAAAGTTTTTACACTATCATGAGTGCTTTCTATTTTCTAAATTAATACTGACCCAGCCTGAGACCGCCTGGGACAAGGGCACTCTTGTCCCCGGGCACTGAGTTTTTGTTGACAGTGATGTTGCAGCTGTTGCAGATGGTCTCCACACGGGCTCCGTCCAGACCTTTGGGGCGCAGGTCCACCAACACCAAGTGGTTGTCTGTTCCTCCTGTGTCGGTGTGGTGTCCTCGTTAACAATACTATTTTTATCTTCTATTTTACTACCACACAATAATAATTTACAATACATTCAGATTTCCACACTGGGGATTCTCTAACTAGCTTCACAAACTGAAAACAATTCTTTATTTTTCACAAAACTAAAAAAAAATGCTTTAATATTGACAAAATCCCAATACAGTGTTTCCATAATAACTGTACTGTATTACAACACAGAAAATAATATGAGCTATAATGTTTTTATTGGTTAATTCAAGTAACATTAACAGTGCCTAATCTGAAAGCAAAGTTTTACACAAGCACAGAGAGCACAAATGTTTACTCATGGTAAATGTGCAGATAGTATTATTTACCTATAGTACTGTAAAGATAAAAAGTAGTCTCTCAAAGAAGTGATGGAAAAATAACCAGACTTTCTTTTTGATTACTGGAACTTGTACATTTCTTAACTTTCAATCTTAGCTAACTGTAATAAATCCCTACAACATTCACCTTAAACAGCCTAGTGACCAGAAATATTTAAGAATTTATCATCACTTCTGGAGACTGTATAAGTTACTGTAATAACCTGAGACCAGAATTTATCATCACTTCTGGAGACTGTATAAGTTACTGTACTAACCTGAGACCAATTTGTAGTCTCGTTTTAGCAGAGCGTTGGCCATTGTCTTACAGTTGCTCATAACCTGCTCTTGGTAAGCTCGGAACTCTGGTGTGGCAGCCTGGAAACAATTACAGTTCATTTTGTTACTTACTGTAGTATTAACATCCAGCTCTCTGCAAGAACTCTCCTGTACACCTTTGCTGATACACTAAATAGGAGCATCCCCAAACAATTTCCACACTCCTCTCTATACCCTATATCCTTTTTTAGATATATAGCTCTCCTTCAGTCTTCCGGCAATTCATTCGGTTTCCAAGTCAAGTATTACTTTCCATTCAGAGAAAGTTGTCAGATATCACCTTATTCCATACAAATGTGGGGTAGAACTGCAGTTCTCCAACTGTACAGTACATCCAGTCATAAATGCATATTTTACAGTATACCGGTATGAGTCACTGAAATAGCTTATTATTCTGCTGATCAAGTGCTAAAAGAATGTCCAGTATAGTACCTTACCTGCCTGAGAGCAATGGCAACAGCACCGATGGCATGGTTGTGAGGTCCACCTTGCAGGCCGGGGAAGAGAGCAAAGTTGATGCGCTCCTCCAGGTCGTACATAATGGGCTTCCCAGTTTTCTTATTTGTAGATTTCACACCACGACGGAAGAATATCAAACCAGACCTGAGGGTTGGAAAAAATAGCCCTTCATGATATATGATAAATCATATACTCTTCTCTGACAAACAATAAATGAGCTATACTGTACAATAAACTTGGATTGGCTCCATATGTCAAAAAAATCATCTCCGGAATATCCAATGGTTCAGGAACAATAATTATATCTGATCTTTAAAATGGCTATTATACTATATATACTAACAGATTTATTTCCCCAAAGCTTACTACAAAAACGATTGTAAATATAACTTGCTTTGCTCCTTCTAACATAAAATGGGTAAAAAAAAAGTGCTTTTCTTGACTAATACGACTGCGAGTTATGTGAATCCACTGTACATAAATCTGGTCAAATGAACTGGTCTCTCTTTATAGAACTGGTCTAACCTTGGCCCTCTGAGTGTCTTGTGAGTGGTAGAGGTGACAACATGGCAATGGTCAAATGGTGAGGGAATGACGTCAGCTGCCACCAGGCCCGAGACGTGAGCCATGTCAGCCAGCAACACAGCATTCACTTCATCACTGATCTGATGGGTGAGACAGTGGCTTACATTAGGAAAAAATGAAAAGAAAGGCCATCTTTTGTACGGGATAAAATGGAGGATTACTGATATTGACACACTATGTTACAAAACTAATTCTCTACTACAAATCCTTTTCTACAACTGACTAAAGAAAACAGACTCTGACTAACCTCTCTCATTTTCTTGTAGTCGATGAGGCGGGCATAGGCGCTGGCTCCGGCTATGATCATGCGAGGTCGGAACAGTCGGGCATGCTCATGAAGTTTGTCATAGTCTATCTCCCCTGTGGCTGGGTTGAGTTTGTATGGCATTGACTCAAAGTATATGGATGTGGCGGAAATTCTCTTGGTATCTGTCATGAAGCCATGGGTCAGGCTGTAAAGATAATATTAATTCTATCTCTCTGTCTATCTACTTCCCGACTACCCAATGCCATTTTCAATGATGGAGCGGCCAAAATGATCAGTAATGTCACTATCAATACTCCATTTCTCATAATTTTTCAAAGGGTGGGGAATTCAAGGGCCAGATTGTAAATAGAATACAGAATTTGTAGGTTTCCATAAATTAAAAGAATTTTTTTTTACTTAATTTTGATCTGAATATTACAAGAAATTTTTTGACAGTCGGCATGCACTACCAATAATTATACAATATTTAGAAAACTTAGATACTGTACATGACTGAAGAAAATAGTACAGTACAGGTATCTTATTTCTATTTGCTTTATAAAAGAATTACTACGCTTCTAGTAACCTATATAGCATACCAACCTGTTATAAACACAGCTGCTTTTTCAAAGAACTGTTATCAATTGTCATTTCCACACACCTGTGTAACCTGACCATATGATATACTCATGCTTCCCGTCTCTCAAATGCATTAATTTGCTTATATTAGAAATGTATTTATAATTACACATCCCTAACCCTTCTTGCCAAAGTAGTAAGTTAAATATACTTATCATAACAGTCTGGATTATTTCTATGGTGATTAATTATGTAAAGTATAATGGTTAAAGTAGTCAGTGTGGTGAAGGAGTTAACTCACTGTCCACCCTCTGGTAAGTCAAGACCCATAATGCGATCATGAGGCTTCAGTACACCCGTATAAACAGCAAAGTTTGCAGGAGATCCAGAGTATGGTTGTACATTCACACCCCAGTCTTCCTCTTTCAGTCGGAATGCTGTTAACGCTCTCTGCTGACATAATTTTTCTATCTGAAATTTAATGCATTTTAGTCTATGAAATGTATATCAATGACTATTTATACCATCTATTGTATCCAACTTGACCTCTGTGATGTTATACGGTAGCCCAGTGAACAATTGTAATAAAATTTCCCCTCCCCCCAAAAAAAACATAAACTGTCCAGTACATTGAAATAGTATTAGGCTACCAACCCATCTACCCTCCCATAGTAAAGAGGCTATGAATGTGTCTAACCTTATCAATGGTGTCTGTGCCACCATAGTACCTCTGGCCTGGGTACCCCTCAGAATACTTGTTGTTGAGACATGAACCCAAAGCTTCCAAACCAGACCGTGTGCAGAAGTTCTGGGGAAAAGAAATCAGCTCAGCTATTATTGATATACCAGTACCTCCCAAAACACTCTCAGTAAGGTCTGAATGGGTGATGTACTTGCATAACAAAATGTTTACAAGCCAACGAGGCTACTATATTGAAAATGGTACGTTTTAAGATTTATATTTTTAATCAGACATACAGTTACTTTCTCTTATTAATATACACACACTTCTCTCATGTACTTTATAATCCCACCTCTGATGCAATAAGTTCCAGTCCTCGTTTTTGTCTGTACTTTTCCTCCTGCAGCAGCTTCCACATCTCAGGGTCGTCCTCAGCCATCACCTCGACGCCAGTCAGCCCTGATGACGACCATCGTGCCCAGACAACACTTGGTGCACTCCTTCCACCCCTGCATCCCTGAGGCAAATGGTATCCATTAATTACATCATAATATTTTCAGCTGCAAGCAACATCAGCTGGATATCCTTTTACTATACCTGTACTACTAGTTACTGTATAAATAAAGAAGGAGACTTCTAAATATCTGACTTCTCTTCTATAATACCTGTACTGGAAGGCAATCCTCATGCAGTGGCACAAACACACTACAGTACACTCAAAATGGCATCCAAATGTCTCTAAAATTCTTCATATATCTACAGGGCGAGGTAGACCGCTCTTACACCAACCCTCCTCAACCTCTCAAACTCTGGGTGTGACCGTTTCATCTGTCATGTAATCAGTTAACACTTGACAAGTGGCAGCCAGTTGATCTGTTTTTTTTTTTCAGTACCTGGTACTGTAGAGAACAACTGCTTTTCTACCTAGAATTAGTTGGTGAATAAATCTTATGAAGGCTTTAGGTTTATGATATAATGAATGGCTTGTAACAGATCTATCATCATAATTTTCTGCTAAAATGCCAACCGGATAAGTTTACAGAATACAGTACTAGTTAGTAAACTAAGGGAATGAGAGCAATAAAGGACCAGGTGGAAGTTTGGCTGACTGCACAAGCTGGTGTCCAACAATATGTGAGCCCAAGTAGGTGAGAAGGGATATAAATTGATAATGCAGGAAAAGAGAGTTGGCTGCACCATGCTTGTGAGAAAATAAAGCTCAAGCAAGAAAAGCTTGCCAAAGATGCTGGTTACAAGGTCAATACTGGTGGGTGGGGCATTCTGAGGAACGGATGATCCCATACCAAGCTGACAAACCAAACAGTATTCTGAAGTACATTCAGCACAGTTACTGTACAGTAGTACATGTATAGTAAATATGGCAAACTTTACCAGTTCATACCATCAAGTATCAATACTGACATGAGTCAAGAGTGTTTTATATGAAACAGAGTGGTACTGTACTGTACTTAAGATGAAAAACAACCATGATATTGCATATGTATGAGACAAAACTCCACAAGGCAGTGGTCACAATAAAAGTTTCCAGTTTTCCTGTTCAGACAATCTCTCCTTGCAAGACAGGAACCTCATTTCCCACCCAACTTTCTCTCCCACTACTCCTTCACTCTATTTACCCTGTTAAGAGATGATTCCCTCTCATACCATGTCCTTCAGTTAGTTTCATACAGTACATTCTCTCTGCAAAGTTCCATTCCATATTCTCACTATTCCATCTAATCAAGTCATATTGTTCTCTCAGGTAGCTAATAATTATACTGTACTATACCGGGATGACAATACAGTATAATATATAGTACCTATACAGTACTGTGCTTTTTTAACACTATCAGTAATTTCCAATACCATACACCAAAATTAACTCTACCTATTTATACTTAACTAACTAGACAGAAATTTAAAATAATCTTTTAACACTTTATCTAATATGTGTAAATGTATGGTACCATATATTGCCATGCTGTCAAGTGTACTGGTAGGACAGCAGACAATGATACTTCAGAGATTAGCCCATGAGTCCTTGGTTACTGATAACAGAGTGAATCTTATGAAATGACCCCAGAGTACAGTTGTATAAACATCCCTATACACATTACAGTACCGGTACTTAAAGATAATTTAATAAAATAATGGTATTTATTTTATATAAGTTAAAAGGTCAATGGGTTCTGTCAGAGTTAGGCTATTTACATTCCTGGTGCAATGTCTGGTGTAACTAGAATTATGTAGGTACCAGTGGTGTAAATATCCAAATTTTTCTTATAAAGACACTCTTTATGACCCAAATTCTGTACCACATCTAACACCCATGAAATAAATACATATGGTACCGGTACCATACCATATCTTTAAAAAAAAATTCAAGAGCACTGTTCATAGACCAATAATTGTGAGATTATTAAAGAAGTACATACACGAACTGTCCTGCATAATCTAAGCAAATATGAAGCATGATGAGATTCTATCATTGAAGCACAAACTAGGATACACAAATATGAGCATCAACTGAAGCTGAGAATTAAAATAATTCTGGTTTCCCTGTCAAAAAGTCAACAACAACAAACTAAAGTACCGTACCATTACTTGACGAAAAACAATTTGGCACTGGTCGAGTAAAATTGTACCGTACCTAATCTAACACAGCTGGCACTAGGGTGGACTACAAGTGCCAAGTTATTTTTGTACTGTAGTAGCACATCATCAAGGTACCATACCAGGGGGAGGGAAGGAGTAAGGTGTAAGCCAGACAGACAATAATATAAAGGTGAATGTCCCATACAACAGTGACAGTGTGTATGTTAGGTGAACTGGGAATGTTGTAAGCTTAGTCAGAGTATTATCTTTTCTGTGGCAAATAAAATCATCAGTTACGGTATTAGCCTTGATTATAATCCACACTCATTGGATTATTTTAATTGGCTATTCATTCATGTACAGTCGGCGGCAGAAGTCCTGTCGCCTTACCTGCTTCACCGAGACATGCAGTGTTCATGGACTCGAGAAATACACACGCTTTCTACACCCTAATAATCTCGAGTCTATGAACATCCCATGCCTCGGTGAAGCAAGTGAGGCGACAGGACTTTTGTCGCCGACTGTATTGTACAAGATCTAATAATTTGGTGAATTTTACTGCAGAAGGCAAATAAGTTTGGCTTCCATACATGATTTTATGAGGATTATAAACAGACAGAAAATGTACTAACATTTAAGGAAAGGTATACGATATGTTAGCGTAAGTGATTTCAAACCTGTGTCTTGAGGTTAACTATGTACAAAATTTGTACAGTATATTTTAGTATCATTACCCACTATTTTGGACCATTCTAAGACACTTTTCATCTATGGTGTTTTCACCTCCTATACAAATGGTAAATTTGGAAATTAGTTTGACCTAACCTGACCTAACCTAGACCACAGCAGACCACCGGGGCCTAACCTGGGCAAACTATTAAGATATAACTGGTGTAAACTATCATAAAGTGACCGGGGCAAAAAGTAGTGGTAAAACATACTAACAAATACCTTATAGTGAACCCAGGTCTTCTGTAAAAATACTGATTATACCCTAACTAATTGTAACATGAAACAAAACAACAGTATTAATATAGAAAAAAAAAAAAACATGGTTCTACTGACATTACAAAAAAAGGTGTTATATAAATGGTGGTTAATGTTACAACAACATCAATATATAACATGGGTAGCGTCTCTTATTAATTATTCATATATTCTTTGGCAAATCACGTACCAACATTAATAATCATAACACAGTATACGTAATGCTTCACACCTAATAATAATAATAATAATAATACCTAATAATAACAATACCTAATAACAATAATATACAAAATAATAAAAATAATAATAATAATAATAATAATACATAATAATAATAACATACAAAAACTATATAATCACAGTTAATTAAATTGTGTGGTGATTTAATTGTTACTTGAATGAATGACAAGCAAGCAATGGTGATATAATAATAAATAATAATAGACAATGCCAAGCTTGCACTATTTGTTGTTGTTGTTGCTTTTCAATGCAATTGCAAGCCCTCTGAGAATTATATATATATTAGTAACACTCCTCTATGACAAGTAACTATATACAGATTACAAATATAATTATAGCCTTTACTCACATTTAACAACCGAATTAAGTTATTGGAGAACATAATAATGGTTTGTAATGAGAAGTAGACTACGTTACAACCTCCACCTTGGCACTACGCAACAATACTGAGTCAGTCTGAGTGACATATATACAGTGGTGCCAATGCCAACAAGGCTAAAAAGTCTCAGGCACAACATTTCCCCAACAGTAATAACTTCACCTTTATTAAAATTTCCCATTTTTACCTCAATAATTTCCTGTTTAGTACTCTTCTCTTGTTGAACATTGACGCAGCGCCGCAGGCATAAAAAAAATTGTTACCGTATATAAAAAAAATGTTATATAAAAAAAAAATTGTATAAAAAAATTATATAAAAAAAAAATTATATAAAAAAAAATTTATATAGAAAAAAAAATTATGTAAATTTTTTTTATATACAAAAAAGCCAGTGCTTGTTGTTAATAAATTGTGCCTTGTACCTCCAGTAGTAATATGCCTCTAAACATTACAGCACCATGAAGGATAGTGAACATATTATATTCACTAAACACCAATACATCTTCACTACTCACCAACACATCTTCACTATGCAACACCTTAATTCGCTACTTGTCAACACATCATCACTACTCAACATCTCTACGTAACTCACCAATACATCTTCACTACCCTTACAACATCTCCTCTACATACCAACACATCACATCTATGCACAAACATAAATATACTGCACATACAATGTCTTCACTTCATATACATATCTTCATTGCACAATGCACATACAACATCTACACTACGCACCAACACATCTTACCTATGTACAAACACATATACAGCACATACATCTTCATTGCACATACAACATCTACACTACGCACCAACACATCTTACCTATGTACAAACACATATACAGCACATACAACATCTACACTACGCACCAACAACACATCTTCATTACGACTACAACATCTCTACTACTCACCCAAATAATTTTCTTCACTACATTCCCAACATCATCACTACTTCAATACAGTAGCAGGCAGGTAACCTTTATGTATATGTATATGATTGAGCATAGTCCAGGTTGACTATAAAATATAATCACATGATCATATCCAGGTTAGCTTTAAAACTTTATATGCAATGTAAATAACAAACTAGACTACATCGACCGTAACTACACATTACAATTGGTGACCTCGGAGTGACCCGAACACCCAGCCTTCAGATCTGGAGTCAACATCACATTTAAGTAATTAATAATAATGTGCAAGTACCTTAAACAACCCCAGCGAAGAGAATATTTGATTCCCGTTACTCGTAGAGCATACACTAAATTATTAAAAGACGCCATGATTGAATACTGTGGTGAGTGTTGTGTGTCTATGTCCTATAACGAGAGGAGACAGATGGTGATAATAAAAGGCTTTGCACAGGACCTACGTAGGTTTGCAAGAAAGGTGAGAACATACTTATTTGAACTCAGCAAATTGCGCTAGATGCAGAGTGGACAGTGAAAAAAATTACATTAATAAAGGGACTCCCTGATTAAGTGTAATAAAATTGGAGAAAAATGAGTCCTTCAAATATATTGCCATGAAACATCTACTATATGTTTTGTGGCATAGTCAGGAGAATATATTATATTGGCCTTGGTCAGGAGGAATCAGAATCCTCCAATTTCCATATACGATTACAGAGGGTCCTTAAAGAATCCATGCAGTGATCGTGTTGTATGAGACTTTTGATTCCTCCTGACTGTGCCACGAAACAAGCTCCTGTGGGTGTGCTTCATGGTGTGGCGGCTAGAATCAGCTACCCGCCACAAGCATCAGCCCTCTCGCCTAATAGTGTAGCAGGCAGGAAACCTTATATTTATGTATTTCAGGTTCACTCTAGAATCTTATATACCATATGCAACCTGAACCAATAAACAGATTAAAAACCCACAATCTCTTAGTCTCCTTTCAAACCTCACCAGAGGTCCCCGCAGACCCCCGCTTCTCGATTCACAGGGTTGCCATTTGGTATTTTTCATTACCAAATCAGGCCCAATTTGGTAATGAAAAATCTGTTTGGTAATGAATAATTATGATTTGGAATTGACCTTGAATTTGGTAATGAAACTGAACAAATTTGGTAATGAACTGATATTTCCTTATATTATACGTTCACTTATTAGCTAGGTCAAAGTCTGTTGAGATGATTTATGTTACAAGTGCACCATTTCCCTTGCTTTATATCAACACATCATGGGGAGATTCTATTGTTGGTAATTAATTGTAGTGCTACTGGATTCCTGCAGACTATGCCAGGAAACAGACAGATCCCCACAAGAAAACCCACGCTGAAAACTCATGCAGAGTCAAAAGAAAATAAACAGCGTATAATTATCCTCTATTAGTTTAGCATGTTGGAAACCATAATAATAATGAAAATTCATACCATACAGCTAAAGACTGGGAGATGCTGAAAGGACTTGGTTATAATCAAAGCTATATGCTATAGAAATTCTCAGCAGAAACCGTCTGATGTATATTACAAAGACACAACTGAAAATGATGGTGGGTTGTCTGCTTATAGAATAACATACAATACTATAAAACCTTTATCTACACAACACACTAATATATATATATATATATTACATTTGGCTTATGGATTTGGTAATGAAAAGTGGTAATAAAAATTGAGGAGGTAAACTCACAGTGTGGTTTTGCCTTAACAGGTGACTCTTCTGAAGAATTTGTCGAGTCTGTGGAGAGTGAACCTGATACCAGAATATTTGAAGGTGTAATAGAAAGCCAACTGTCTGAGTTTCTGAGTCAGTTTGAGGACTTACACATCCCAGCCTTACCGCCTCTCAACATCAACGGGGATGACCAATACAGGTGAGTAAAAATAAACTTGAGTATACTGTAATAAAGTTGTGTTCCCAGCCTGGCACTCGAGTAGGTAATTTTTTCAACACGGGACTGAATACCACCATTGGACTGAATAAATTTAATGTTTTGTGCCGTTCTAAGTCATTTTTCAAGGCAAGAGAATAAATTTAATTGGGTTTGTGCCATTCTAAGTCGTTTTTCAATGCCATACTTGCATTGCAAGAAATGGATACATAAATGGGAAGAATTTTAGTCACTTTTAATGATGACCGAGAGTGTTAAGATTATAATATTATAATATATTAAGATTATAATTATAATAGCCATGCAGACTCAAGTTATCATATGGGATGTTTTGTTGTGGTGCAGTGCTGTGGGCCTCCCTTTATTAGACAGATTCTCCTCATTTTACGCTCATTTATTTATTTATTTTACTCAATTCATCTCACTGTTGCATTTGGCAGATATTTTGCCACAACGAGAGATTTGAAAGGGAAAAGTTGACAACTGTATTATTAGAGTGAGTTGGTGGGTGAAAGTTGGAGACCAAGTGTGGTTACATGAGGGAGTGTGGCGTGGACTGGGACAAGGAAATTCTAATGTGTCACAATAGGGTTTGGATGGTTTGTGTTTTGTTCATCTCGTAAGAGATAACAGTGACCAGTGATTGGCAAATAGGTGAATAAATAGTTTTTAAAATAAATTAGATATGTTTTATGGATTGCAGGACTGTCAAATATCATGGTTGATGGGGAGTTCTTGCGTACCAGTTGTGGCTCTCCAAACTACGCTTCACCAGAGGTTATCTCAGGCAAGCTGTATGCTGGACCTGAGGTAAACATACAGCACTTTTATATTTGTTTTTATTGCATGGTTTATAGCAAGATGACTTAATAACAAAAGATTGATGGTCTACCTTCTTGTTTGTAATTTTTTCTATCTCTATAATGATATAGACATTAGTGCCAGACTGTAGTGATTTTGGGAGTAATTTTTAACTGCTTGATGAAGAAACAGTGAATATATGATGATATTATTTATTAAAATACATAGGTGTCATAATATAGATGATATTGTGTTTTACAGGTGGATGTCTGGTCATGTGGTATCATGTGGTATCATAAGGAAAATTAAGTGTAAGTTCTTCTATATATTGTCCCTTTACATTTCCACAATCTTAAAAAATTATATGTGTATATAAAAATATTAATAATAATTTTAATAAGAATGTGCTCTCCTTTATATTTTTCATAGACTTGTATTGTGTGTTTCTTTTTCTGACATTTCTTAATGATAGTGTGCTGTAATCTTTCACTAAAGACAATTTCATCTTTACAGTTGGCTGGAAATTGTTTGAAGAGGCTTAGCAGTTATAAGATATGCTGTTCAGTGTACTGTAGTTACTGTAATTTTGTGAAATACTCTATACATATATGAGTATAGACAGTAACAAATTGGGACATTGTATTGCAGCTGGTGTGTTCCAGATTCCAGACTACTTGAACCAGAGTGTTGTGAGACTTCTACTATACATGTTAATGGTTGATCCCATGAAGAGAGCTACTATTGAGGATATCAAGTGAGCAGCTACACACCAAAACTACATATATATATATATATATATATACCGTATATATGGCAGATAGGTTTCCACAGTTAATATCATATTCACAGCCGTTAGCCACAGCTTGTAAATCGGCTGTATCTAAATACAATACATGTATTGGCAGGGAATATAAATCAATGAATGCATTTGTATTATTGTTGGTATTACGATAAGGTTAGTTCAGATAGGCAAAATCCTGGCTTCTAGATATTGGGACCAGTTTCCCATCCCAGTGTCTGATCCCAGGATGATGTTGGCACTTCACTGAAACTGGGAACAAAAACTCACTTGGAAAACAATAGAAAAGGCAATCTTCAAGTCAACTTATTAAGAACAACAACAAAATAAGAATAATATCCTTTATTATTGTGCAGCTTTTGCTGTTTTCTTCTATTTAAGGAGAGGAATAGAGAGGAGGACGAGGTATAAATTGATAGGAATGAATATGAGAGGCTGATTATCTGGTATACTGTACAGTAGTAGATACAGTTCAGTACTTACAATAATTATTTCTGAGCTATATTTTCAAAATTGTAAAAAGTAAGTTTCAAGAAATCTCAAACCATTTTCTTTTGTCAGAAAACACGAGTGGTTCCAGAAGGACTTGCCTGCCTACCTGTTCCCACCACCCTATGACCACGACAACTCTGTTATTGACCAGGAAACCATTGCTGAAGTCTGTGAGGTTAGTGAGTCTAAGGGATATTTTCCCAGTCATGCATAAAGTAGTTTGTATAAGTCAAAAAGTTGGATACAATTGCTTGCAATAGTTCATCCCTCCTCCTGTCCTTCAGTACCTGAAAATATTGTACTGTATAGGGTAATTTTAAGAAATTTTTCTTTGTTTTTATGTTGTTTATACATAAACAAGTAAATATACCAGGTAATTACATCAACCATTCTACATTTCATACCTCTTAAATTTCACAGTTTAGAGATGAGCAAGTGAGACAGATATGTGATTAACAATTCTACTTTTTTGTATTCCACTTCATGACTAAATCTCTTAAGGAGGGTTACAGCTACAAATTATTTCCACACTTCCTTCTGGAGGGATTATAAACTTTCAAAATGAAAGAAAGTGGAATAAGTACGGTAGTTTATTATCTGTGTGATGTAGCTGTGGTGAGTGTAGACATAGAACTGCTTCATAATTGTAGTATGGTTGAGAAGTAACAGACTTATACCAACTGACCCAGAGCTTCAGAACCCATTATCATGTCAGTTTTATATTTCTTGTGTAGTTTAATCTACTGTACTTTACTTCTCAACAGAAATTTCAAGTTGAATCATCCGAGGTGCAGAGTGCAATTCTGTCTGAGGATCAACACAATCAACTCAAGATTGCTTATAATTTGATTGTTGACAACAAGCGTTTACATGCTACTGCCATGTACAGGTTAGTTTGTATAAATATTGATGGATCATTGAGAGGTAAGAGGATTGCAACATGGAGAAGAAGAGTCGGGGAAAACATTACTGTAATTAAGGTGGAAGATCAAGTTATTAAATACTCCAAGGCATGTCATAAAGGATTCATACAATTAGATTGATTCTTTGGCAATTAAACATAATATCAACAGACAACAATTATTAAAACACTCAATATGATTTCATCTGCCCAAGGACTAGTAATAACCTTGTCAAATTTTACAATTTATATCTTGAACAGGAATGTCTACTAACCTATTTAGCAGTAATGATATTGCTTGGTGGAATATAATCAACTTTATTTATGTTCATTGCTGGGCACTTCCACTATCCACAGAATCTACAATTACAGAAGTGTGATTTAAGAATGTATGATAATGACCATTGGCATATGTAATTTTATTAAAAACATTGATGATGTGGATATAATGTGTACAGTACTATTTATTTCTTACCATATATTTTTTCAGGTTTGCCACTTACGCCTCTCTATATACAGTAATTGTTATTGTTGTTTTAGTTCAAGTTTTATAAATACATGTAGGTTCTTTCCAACCAGATTCTGACAGAAGTGCCTTTATCTACAAGTGTACAATATTTTGTTCCAACTACATGTACTCAGTGTCTATGTGGAGTTTGTAGCAATCCGTTTGCTGATGGTACAGTATGTTCATTGTTTCACCACCATCAGCTCAGTGCTCTGTTGTTGGCATAATATATTTTACCATGTGAAGAGTGATTTGAAGTTTTTGTTGTGGTCGTGTTGTGTTGTTGTGCTGTAACTTTTTTAATTGAGTACTAATATCTTACCTGGCATTTTTAGTTGAAACAATTTCAGTCAATATTCCTTTGGTGATCAACTGAAGGATGCTTCAATATAATTTTTATAGCAGAACTTTGGTAATTGATATTGTTACAGTATATCCTAAGGTAACAGTAAACACTACTATAAAACAAATTAATTACAGTATTTGATGATGAACCTCATTACATTTCTATTCCATGCTGTCGCCGTCACCTTCGTTTTTTAATAATTGTTTTTTTTTAATTGTTTTTTTAATAATACGGTCACCCTCAAGGCTCAACATCAAGGGTGGGAGTGTGGGCGTGGGGTGGGAGTGGGGGCGTGGGGCGGGGGTGGGGGCGGGGTGAGCGAAGCGGGGTGGCGAAGCCAGTGCTTGTTGTTAATAAATTGTGCCTTGTACCTCCAGTAGTAATATGCCTCTAAACATTACAGCACCATGAAGGATAGTGAACATATTATATTCACTAAACACCAATACATCTTCACTACTCACCAACACATCTTCACTATGCAACACCTTAATTCGCTACTTGTCAACACATCATCACTACTCAACATCTCTACGTAACTCACCAATACATCTTCACTACCCTTACAACATCTCCTCTACATACCAACACATCACATCTATGCACAAACATAAATATACTGCACATACAATGTCTTCACTTCATATACATATCTTCATTGCACAATGCACATACAACATCTACACTACGCACCAACACATCTTACCTATGTACAAACACATATACAGCACATACATCTTCATTGCACATACAACATCTACACTACGCACCAACACATCTTACCTATGTACAAACACATATACAGCACATACAACATCTACACTACGCACCAACAACACATCTTCATTACGACTACAACATCTCTACTACTCACCCAAATAATTTTCTTCACTACATTCCCAACATCATCACTACTTCAATACAGTAGCAGGCAGGTAACCTTTATGTATATGTATATGATTGAGCATAGTCCAGGTTGACTATAAAATATAATCACATGATCATATCCAGGTTAGCTTTAAAACTTTATATGCAATGTAAATAACAAACTAGACTACATCGACCGTAACTACACATTACAATTGGTGACCTCGGAGTGACCCGAACACCCAGCCTTCAGATCTGGAGTCAACATCACATTTAAGTAATTAATAATAATGTGCAAGTACCTTAAACAACCCCAGCGAAGAGAATATTTGATTCCCGTTACTCGTAGAGCATACACTAAATTATTAAAAGACGCCATGATTGAATACTGTGGTGAGTGTTGTGTGTCTATGTCCTATAACGAGAGGAGACAGATGGTGATAATAAAAGGCTTTGCACAGGACCTACGTAGGTTTGCAAGAAAGGTGAGAACATACTTATTTGAACTCAGCAAATTGCGCTAGATGCAGAGTGGACAGTGAAAAAAATTACATTAATAAAGGGACTCCCTGATTAAGTGTAATAAAATTGGAGGAAAATGAGTCCTTCAAATATATTGCCATGAAACATATACTATATGTTTTGTGGCATAGTCAGGAGCATATATTATATTGGCCTTGGTCAGGAGGAATCAGAATCCTCCAATTTCCATATACGATTACAGAGGGTCCTTAAAGAATCCATGCAGTGATCGTGTTGTATGAGACTTTTGATTCCTCCTGACTGTGCCACGAAACAAGCTCCTGTGGGTGTGCTTCATGGTGTGGCGGCTAGAATCAGCTACCCGCCACAAGCATCAGCCCTCTCGCCTAATAGTGTAGCAGGCAGGAAACCTTATATTTATGTATTTCAGGTTCACTCTAGAATCTTATGTACCATATGCAACCTGAACCAATAAACAGATTAAAAACCCACAATCTCTTAGTCTCCTTTCAAACCTCACCAGGAGACTAATGTAGTACCCCGCTACAATGGCAATATTTTAAAGTCTCATTCACCTCCAATTATCAGACTACATCACAGGCTCCCTAAAGTAAGATTGATATAAATATTAACCTTACACTATGAACAGCTATACATCTATGGTATATAATTATAAAGGATGGATCATGGAAGTGAAAGTGAGATTAATTTGCAAGGCGAGGGAAGTATGTAATGTGGATAACTGGTCGAGTAAGTGTGTCGGAACATATATAAAAAAAGTAGGTTATTGGCATGACATGAACACAACACAAATATATAGAGAAAATGATGTTGCATTTATAAGAAAGCGAGATAGGATGATATTGTATTTGCAAGATGATGAATGGTTATTGTATTTGAAAGAGATCGAGATGATGAATAAAGAAGATGATTACCCAAAAAATTGCAAGAAAACGAGGAACTGCTGGATGATAAGTTTTGTAAGAAAATTATTTCAAGAACATCCGTGGTGTATACGATGGCGTGGTAGGCCTACTGTACGACGGCGGCTCTGTTGTTTGTTTATGGAGCCATTATATCGGTACCACACCATCGTATACTTTTTTTTTTATTATGAATGATCTTGAATACGGCCCTATATGTTTGGCGTCCCCGGTTACCATGGAGACGGGTAGTTGTTTGGTCCAGCCGCTAGATGACTCTGTTGTATCACACATGTTTTTAACCAATGTTACCAAGTATGGTGAATTTTCTCTAGACGTGAAATTAGAAGTATCAATGGTACAATTTTATAAAGATTGTGCAAAAAGGAAATGGAGTAATCTCTATAAGACAAAATAATATCAAGAAGTTGGTAAATATACAATTATCTGCAAGAATAAACAGGTACTGTTTGAGGTAAATAAAAAGAAATTCAGCTGATATTGTTGAAGTTGGGGAAATTTCTTGAATCCGACCTGGCAACACTGATGATTTGTTTTGGTTTAGCCACCACGACGGGTCAAGGATAAGCCGACGACGACAACTTTGGATGATATCACTTTATGAGGTAATTGTGCCTCGTGTAATACGTCTACCTCATCCAGAAAACACCCCTGCCCTACGTAAATACCCAGAGATGGATATTTAGTGGACATATTGACCATTATTTATCTAATTAGTCCTCCGTTGGCGTGATAAAATGAACATCATCACTTTTGTTTTTTTTGTACTTTGCTAACTAACTCTACGTCATGATACATACAGATAATTTATAATAGTCACCTTTTACTCTCATTATGATATTTTTGCATACATACACATAATTATATGCACACGCATACACACACATACACATACAATAGTCACCTTTTACTCTAATGATATTTTTGCATACATACACATAAACACATAATTTATAATATTTACCTTTTACTCTCATTATGATATTTTTTGCATACATACATATACATACGCATATATACACACACAATAGTCACCTTTTACTTTGCTAATTGTAAGTTACGTCATGCTACTTGATGTATATTTATTGCCTTTACACATATTATTGGTGGATATAGATAGTCAGCATTATTATCCATCACTTATATATATTTTAAGCACCAATAGAAGATTTAAATGTGATCTGAAATTATATGATAATATAGTGAAAAGGAATATGTGTTGATGTTAGTTGTGATGCAATAATAATAATAAAGTGATGTCTCGGTAAATTTACATAAGTACAGTACTGAGTTCATTGTATTTTATATTTTAGTATCATTATCCACTATTTTGGACATTCTAAGACACTTTTAATCTATGGTGTTTATTTGTGGTGTTGCGAGATATGCCCCATTTTACAAACATAAATTGAAAATTAGTCTAACCTAACCTAGACGACAGCAGACTACCGGGACCTAACCTGGGCAAACTACGTGTACTGGGATGTAACTGGTGTAAACTATTATAAAGTGACCGGGGCAAATTCCTGGGACCTAGCCAGATGTGGTAACACTGCACGGCCCTAGCCAAGAACGCAGTACTTCTGTAATAATACCTGATGTTTCATTCTACTGTACCTCATTACTTTGAGCACCAATAGAAGGTTTAAATATGCTCTAAAATTATGTTAAAAAAGCCGAAAAGATGTGATGTTGGTTGTGATGCAATAATGATAATAAAGAGATGTCTCATTCTACCTCGTTTTGTGGAGAATAATAATAATAATATTCTAAACATGTGATGCATGGTGGATACAACCATTATTTTATTCATTGTATAGTTGGACTCAGGAATTCGTACACAGAGTATTGGTTACGAGAGGTCTTTATTCTGCACATACTGTCAGCATTGTTCCACTGACTAATTCAAGTACAGTTTTACCCAAATAAAATTACTAGAAAAATGTGGTGTTAGGAAATTAATGTACTGTACTAAATTTTTGAGTTGTAACGAACCCTTGATGTCACAAGAGGGTCTACAGTACTAAGATTAAACTGTTCACACATTTCTGGATAAATTGTAAGGTGTATCAATTATGGGACAGTACCGGTATAGCCATTGTATACAGATTGAATGTTCTCGGAAAAATATATTATTTAGCTACTACCCAAACTTGTTTAACTAGGAATGAGAAATGAAAGGGCTTGGAAAAAAAAGATAAAATCCTCATTGTGGTGTTTCAGTATGAGTGGCGAGCGAGAGGACATCTTGCTACAAGTAAACCATGTACGCTACAAGAAGAACAATGGACAACTCTACCTCTCACAGACTCGGGTCGGCTGGATGATGGATGAGTCAGACACATTTGCCGTCAGTGTCATGTACAATGACATTCGCAGTAAGTGAGGTGGCTGCTATAATAACAAATTTGCAGGAAAAGGGAATGATTGAAGATGATGTACAGTAATATTGTTATTACTTGTATATACAGTATACATTAATTTTTATTAATACTCAAGAACCTATTGTATAATTTTATAATACCTGGCAAAAATTTGTGATTATTACACCCACAGCCCAGAAGATCTCACCTGAAGGTAAGCCCAAGGTGCAGCTACAGATTGTCCTTCATGACATCTCCTCCTACACCTTTCACTTCTGCAACACTGAGGGAAGAGAGAAGCAAGTGGCCGAGCGAAACCAGGTCAAGGTCAGTTAATCTTATAATTATGTAGGTATTTGTTATTGTTTTAATTAAAGGGAGGTTCTATTGTTGGTGATTTCCTGGAAGGTCTGCCATTCTTCCAAACTATGCTGCAAAACAAATGACTGTAATGTTACTTTAATAGAAGTTATATTTTGTGCCATGGTTTGGAAAAGGTCTCTCAAATCAAAGACCTAACAATTCACCAACAAAAGACTCTCCCCTTGATCTGGTCGTGTGTACAGACTATTTCCAGTTTCTTGCATTACAGAGAAAGGGAGTTGTCAGAAATATGATATTACATTAGATTTGAATTTTACTGTATTATCTTGGCTTATTAAACTTCTTTCATTAATATCTAGACTCAATTCCTCAGGATAAACCTCACCACATATCCATCCATTATAGGAAATTAATTTATGTCTTTTGAAAGTGGGTAAAGTATATAATTATTATAGTATAGTGTTGTTGATGGATGATGGTAAATGATTCCAAGCAACAGGCCTCCATTGTTTTATGTTAATTTGGTCCTGTTTCCTAGCATGCTTTGGAGGAATCACAGCATTTTCTGTTTACCGATGACCCCTTAACAGGAACGTCTGGGCCAGTTGATGACACAGAACCGCCGCCAGCCGCCCGATGAACTCATGGAAAAAAAGAGGATGCTGGATGAGAGTGAACAGTTGCAGCAGCTGTACCGCGCCCTGGTGCCCACTGCCATTATCTCGGTTGACGAGTTCTGGAAAGAGATTGCCGGCCAGTACAAACAGTCCCTCGGCCCTCAGCTGGATGTTGGTGTGTCTGGGGCATTCCTGGTGAGTGGGTGAGGGAGTGTACAGGAAATGTCAGTCATCTTTACAAAGTTATTGGAATTGATATTATTATTTTTATATATTTTATTTATTTATTTTTTGTCAGTCCACTTATTGTAGGTAATATTGTACATATATATTCCCTTTTTGGACCTGGGTTTCTGTTTTATAGCTCAATAGATGAGTTTGAAACTTTTGTACTATAGTTGCTCTTTATTTGCTATGGAATCAATTCTTAAATAATAGATGTCTGAAGTGCTTCTCTCTGGTTAGAAATACTTCTATTGTTAGTCAGAGAGAAATGCAAATGTTACCAGAGTGGAAGAGTATGTAAAGGAGAGAAACGTAAGGGGCAGAGGAGGGTTGGAACAGGGAAAACTTGAGACACTTCAGCCGTTGCCACCCTTCTGGAGGGAGTTCCCGGAGGGAACGAGGCGTCAGAGCTATAGATAGATAGATAAATAGACCAGCTAATTGTTAAAGGTTAATTTTCCCTACAGGCTGATGTCAAACCCCAGACCGACGGGAACAATGGTAAGATCCAGTACAACCTTACCCCGGAGATAATGTCCTCAGTATTCAAGACCTATCCAGCGGTGAGGAAGAAGCACGGAGAGTATGTACCTCACCGTATGTCTGAGTCAGAGTTTTGGACGCTCTTCTTCCAGTCTCACTACTACACAATTCACACTAACACACGCACACAGAACGTCTTCTCAGAGTGCTCCAAGCATGATGACAGAGGTAAGTGTCTATTCAAAGTGAGGCCTAAAGAGCAGAGTGTAGATTATTCCTCTTTGTGGTGGGAATCAGTGGGGTGAAATTCCAACGTTAGTTTATGTATGGAAAATAGTTTAGAGGTTGCAGGTTTTTAGGCATGGGGAATTTTAAGATCAGTATATAAGTTACTCCTGAACTTTTTCTAAATGAAGTTAATTGTTACTTTTATATTACTACAAATATCTCATTATAAACTTTCTGTGGCTGCCAGTGGGGTGTATTGTATCGCAGGCAATGGCGGGAGAATAGGAAGAGTATCGTACATAAATGCAAATGATGTTGAATCGTGTGGACGGATGGATGGATGGGTGGATGGAAAATGCATTGTCTCTGGTTCACTCGGTAGTTTAATTTCCTGTAAATCATAATACCGGTATGTGTATTGTACATTTATTATTGATGAATTTTTGTGCTTTTTCATTCATTAAATATATCTGAATACTTGTTCTTTGTACTCATACATCAGTAAACATTTCTTGTCGCACTTAGCACTCATATTTATTAGATATTTCACTGTGTTGCACCGTACTCATTCATTTTTTCCCCATGGCAGAGTGGAATAGGGATGTGCTATCCACCCAAAATGATCCCCTGTTTGACCTTGATAACATCTATGAGGAGCGACCCCTCGCCACTGACTCTGACCTCAAGATAGGTGGAACCAAGGCTGGCAGCAATGCTATGCATGCTCTCATGATCAAACGGTGAGGCAGTTGGCATATATTTTTTATGTTTTGTTTTTCCTCTCCCATTTCATTCCTTTATTCTTTTGTTTGCCTTTCTCCAGTTTCATTAATTTATCCTAATGTCCTTCAGTTTACTCATCCTCAGCAATATCATCAACTACATAGAAGTACTTTTATGTCTTGCCTTTCGGAGCCTGATCGTTGAAATTAATCCACTTCCCAGAGACTGTCAAATTCACAAATAGTCATCACATCCCTTCACCATAACTAATAGATATCATCATCAGGACCCCTTTCTTTATCCTTTATTTTAATGAGTCAGTGCTCCAGGCTCAAGGTAGGAAAATGAAATGAGAAAAACACAGACACAAACACATAATACCCAGATAAATGGGCCACACTCACATTCACTCTTCCTTCTAAGCTCACAAAATGTTCAGAGAAAAATTATGCATGCACACATCGGTTTTTTATTATCTATACTCCATATGCTCATTATATATTATCCTCTTACATTGCTTTACATGACTAAAATATAGGAATTATATACAGTACAGTACTTTCTTCTAATTGTCTTGAAACATATTAATTATAGTTTATCCCTTCAAACAGATTTAACCAGCAGAGTCTCAACATAATCAAGGCCCAAACACATTCAGAAAAGGAAAAACTTCTTGATGAGATAGCAGCCAAGAACCCAACAGGTGGTGGTGTTGTAGCCAATGGTCAACCCCCCACCACAGATATTGATCAACCTAAGAGTAAGAAGGTGTGTCATGACTTTACAGACCTTTTTGTTTAATTAGATAGTATGGAAATGCACTTTGAATTATATAGTTTTACTAAATACTTCCTGAGTTCTCTATTCTTTTTTTTATCGAGGTAGAGAAATTGAGAATGCCCCTTTCCATCAAGAAAATGTGTTCTTCAAGATGTACCTGTACTTTATTAGTTAATGAAAATGTTTGCATGGAATATATCAAGTTGAGATCTTCATAAAGAGATTGGATGTAAATGTGTCTATTTTTAGGATAATAACAGTTACTTATGTATGGAAGTGAATCCCATACACATGACAACAGCATCCTACTACTACTACTGGTGCTTTGTATTTGTATGAACTGTGTTTAAAATGTATGGTTTTCATTCATCTTGAGTAGAGGGAAATTGTTATATCAAGTAGTAAGTGAGGTGCTCCTGGGAAAAATTACATCACTCCAACTCATTTATATATTTTCTCCATATCCCAGGCAAGGATTGAGGAGAAACTAGCTTATAATGACCTGGAGAAGAGTAGCACGACAGAGACACCTGCCCTCACCATCCATCAACGTGATCGTTACCTCACCGGACCTACACAAAACACATTCTCCAATTCATTACACCCGGACCAGGTAAAGTTTTGTCATGTAATAATAAATAAATACTGTATATACTTATCTGTTTAGTTTGTTATGTATATGTATAGTATTACAGATGTATGGTAGAGTGGTGTTATTAAGAGGATATTACACTTTTGTTCCATTGAAATGCCTTGATCCCACCAAAGTATGCCAGGAAACAAGACAAGAGGAGCAAAAACAATGGTGGCCTGTTGCTGGGTAGAGTTAGGAGGAATCAGTTACTCCAGATTTACCAACCCTGTACAGTAGTTCCCCCTTAAAGCAGTGTACAATGGACAGTTGCAGACAATAATAATCATCCACATAAGAGTGATTCATATAAACGTTTGACAGCTTCCCTCTGTTTGTTTGCTGAGAAAGTTTCCAATAAAAATGCTAAGTACGATCCTCTAATTTCCTACTAGCAACTACTTACTTTTTCAAACAACAACAACATATGAGAACGTGAAAACTGCAGTCAGCAATTTGTTTGAGTTATCCATATGTGCATTGAAACTTATGTCCACGAATGTATGTCTGCAGGTGGTGAGGCTACAGGAGCAGTTAGATGTGAGTGTGAGTCGATGGCAGCCAACACTACCCAACAGCCAAGACGCAGAGTCTGCCACCCGGGCCCTCCACCACTTCAGTGACTCATGCAGGAAAGGACGCAGTGCTGTCGGGGTTCGGTCAGGTGGGTGGGAAAACTTTATTTGTCATTTCTCTTTTAGGCTGGAAAAGAAGCTCAAAATATGCTCCCCATGGATTGGCTTAATGTTAATTACAAGTTATTATTATTTAAAGTAGCTCACCATATGTATAGTTTAATATATCATGGTAAAAATATATTTGGAAAACCAAAGCATTGACTGGAATACCAAGACCAATTTTGACCACCATATAATTATGCCTGAGGTTTGGTGGTGAAAACATAGCAATTACAGTACAATTCTGGAAATGGTCAAGAGGTTTTTCTGGGGACAGAGAGTTACCAACTCCTTTGGGATGGATAGGCAAACCCCCAATAATACTTTATCAAATGAGGTTCAGAAGTTGTTGCTATATTGCCTTGCCTCCTAAGGGGAGTCAGCCATTGATATAATTACTATATAAGTTTCTGACTGTGTTCCAGGTGGTCAGCTGCCAGGTAACCTACACAAGGAGTTGGGTCAGGTGTACAGCAGTGCTGGGGAACTTCTACGTCATTTTTGGTCCTGTTTCCCCCCCAGAACCCCACAGCTACAAGAGAAGCTCCACAAGATGCACGAGACCCTCTGCCGCTTCCATAATGTTACCATTAGGCCATTTCAGGTGGGTGTTTACTATTGCTATCACAGAGGCTGACCATGATTGGTTGATGCTTGCCTTCTTTAGGTTAAGCAATACTCTTCAGCCAATCCAACGCATGACAGTGCTAGCAACTGTAAACTTTTTAACTTATTAGCTACAAAGGAATATACATTGGGTTAGATCAGGTTAGTTTCATATTCATATACAGTATTACCATACGGCAATAACTGTCGCCCTCTTCAGTGATGAATAGTCAAAGAGACTTTGACTATTCACCACTAAAGAGGGTGACAGTTGTCACCAAAACTTTTTAGTAACATATCTTTTCATCTACCATTGTTGCTTTTCTTCGCCTTATTGACGTTTACCCCAAAATGAACTCTCCTCTAGATGTAAGATCAATATTTAATTAATTTAAGAGTAAGGACGGTATGGTAAAATTGGGAAATTAAGTAAAAATAACTAACGGTACCATAATTTAAAACATGGTAAAAATTGGTGATAATTATGTGAGAATATTATTATATAGTTAAGTAAAGTTATGTAGTGTAGATTGTATAAGTGAGGCTAATTTGTTTTCCAGTCTTTGCCATAAGTAATATTTGGGACCAAAACACCATCTCTCCTTCCTCTCTGTACCATTTTAACTAATAATTTTCTTTCACCAAATGCTCTTCAGTTCTCTCATAGCCAGTTTTCCTTGCACAGTCTTTTCTTGCAGTTCCCTTACATCCTATGTACCTTGTTTGTATATCAGTTCCTAGAATACTTAATGGGGTGTACATTAGAGCTTTTTATTATTCCTCCTAAGCCTACCAGGTGAACAAAAATAATTTACTCCAGAGATACCTCCAATTAACATTTCTTTTAGCTGAATCTCACACTACCTTATGTCCACTCTGTATCATATTTCTCTGTTACAGAATCTATCTATCTATCACTTTATACTCTCTCCTCACAAGTACTTAATTATTGCAGGAGATGGCAATAAATGACTACAATTGTAACAGCAGCATCCTTGACCACCTCACAGAAATGTTCCATATCGCCAACACCAAGTTTGAAAATTGGAAAGCGCGCAACTCGAGGTGAGAACCAGCCAACAGTAAGTTAAGTGGTGGAGTATTATAGAGTTTTGAAGCCTGTTTGTTAGCCCTTCAGTGAGTTAATTTATGAGGCATTACATATTGAGTTTTGAAACCTATGAGCCCCACATACAGAATGATTCGTGGAGTAGGTTTTGTGAAGCACCGAGGAATTTCAAAACATGTACAGTAAACCTCGCATTGAGTTGATTCATGTCCAAGACTCGCACACACAATGTTGTGAAGTGATGAAGCATGAATTAATCCATAGAACAAGTTAGCAGACCATTGATTAAGGAGTCTCAAAGTGTGGACTTTTTTTTAGCAAGGTAATTGGTCATTAATGTTGATTGATGGAAAATGAAAACAATTAAAGAGTGGAGGAACTGAACCCCCTACCTCACCCTCTCTAGTGGTACACTACCTGCCAAATGCCCAGAACAAAGCAGTTTTATCAACCTTCAGAGAGTCACATGTACTGTAGAGGTAAACAAAGCCAGCCTAATGTTTTGGTTGGATGGGTATGGGTCAAGTCAGCATATCACACAGGTCTGATGGGTGTAGTAGATAAAGCTGATCACACACAGGTCAGATGAACACAAAACTACATAAAGACAGATCACACAAACGCAAAGTTACTGTAAGGGGAGAATCTGTTTTCAGTGAATTGGAAGGCTACTGATTCCTTTTAACTATGCCAGAAAACAGAAGCCCTCTCAGTGGTACTAATAGAGGATTAGTTTTGTGTCATTAGTGTGGAGGAATCAAAGACCTTCCAAGTCTCCAACAAAAGAACCTCCCCTTAAAGTCTGTCAGACACAAAGTTCAGATGTGGATGCCAGGTAGATAAACATAGATAGAAACCAAACCTGTCGGGTGCAAAACAAATTATGATTGGTGTCAGAGCAAGCCAGATACAGAAAGTTTGTATGAGCACAGTCAGGGACCTAAGTACTGTTGTCTCTCCTCCAAATTTTATAATATACTTAAATTATTAGTGTTGTGTTGATCAGATAATGTTACTAGGAGGAAAGGTCTTGTATAGTATTGTTGTACTGTAATTTGACATGGGGTCAGTCATGTTAGATGTTGAGGAAAAATCCATTAGGATAATGTATGTAAAATTGAACTGAATATGAAACTTACATGTTACTGATTTTATGTATTACTTACTGAAATTGTTAGATTTGAAAAAAGTAACAACTGCTTTTTTATTTGGCGAGTGTATGTGTGGGTGTTTTTTTTGTTTTTTTTATCTTGTTAATTAGGCTGGAGTGGCTCTAGTTGCCAGTTGATAATTGGATGTGAAGACAGTGTTTAATATTAAATTTTGTATACATTGAAAAATGGATTGAGGTACAGAATTGATACTGATGGTGAAATAGTGGTGCAGTGTTGAATATGTGAATCCATTACAATGTATTTCTGAAGTGTGAAGGTTAATTCATACATCAATGGCTGGATTTGTTGACTCTTACTCTTTGAACAAGTAATACTACTGTATTGGCCACAAGAAATTGTACACACGGTGTTGTTTTTGAGGGTTTCCAACGCATAGAAACTACAGTATAAGACTACTTAACTGCAATACAATATTATTATATATATTTTGGGTTTTTGTTTTGCAATCACTGAGTCACTTGGTAGACCACATTACAGTATTTCCAGAATAATGAATAATATCTATCCATATAGCCTGTGTAAGAATTCCTGTGGCCAACTGTACAGAAAGTGTTGGTGCAGAGTGTGACTGATGATTACTGAGGAGATGATTTTAACATGTGATGTGGCGGGAAGGCTGGAACTTGTATCCTCACAGCTCCCCAATTCACCATCCATAAAATCAGTTCTGACAGCTCATTAAGATCTTAAGGCTGCCAGATACAGCTAGAAAAACTGACATCTTGTAATTAGTAGAGATTGTCGCTGGTGTCAAATTTTTCAGATTAGGGTATGCACTGAGATATTCTGGAGCAGTGTACATACAGTATTTGTTTCTTTTATACTGCATATTTGAATTTGTACTGTCGTATTATTATTGTTGTTGGATTTATTATTATTTTTAATACTGATATTACATATTATTATTGTTGTTATTATTATTATTATTATTATTGTTATTATTATTATTATTATTATTATTATTATTTAAATAGGTAAGGTTGAATTGACCCCATGTCTTGACTGATCACACATATAAAGATAAGTACAGTATATATGTATTATATCCCAAGTCATAGAGCTTGTTATGACCAGACTTTACAGATTGGTAGGTGAGACATAAGTTTTGTCCCTGACCTGCCAGCCTTTCATAGGCTTGAGGACCGCATGCGAGAAAACACATGATGTAACGGGATAATGACCACTAACTAGAATGATGGCTTGGTATAATTATGTTGAAATGTACAGGTTGACGATTTTCTTGCCAATGGGGTTTTATTGATGTCGAAAAGTCACAGGCCGGTATTATTAAACAATTTACTCTTTGCCGAAAAGTTGTTTCGTCGCCAAATTCACAATGCAAAATAATAGGAACTGAGCAACAAAGAGAACTTTCCTCGACGAAGATGTTTAATGATAAAACCCAAAGCCTAGCTTGTGAAAATTATTAGCAAAGGATGGTTGTTTCCCTAGACATTACAACAGAGCCATCATACTGGGCATCGTCGTTGCCTTGGCTCATGATGACTGTTCTGGCATGTGGGCTAAAGTCACTACGGGTAGTTGGAGAAATTTCTGAGTGTATGGAGTATCGCACACGAATCTGAACCCAACAAAATAGTGGGGTACCTGTATGCAAATCAGACCAAGGCACAAGTGACCATACATACATCAGCTTGATAGAGTAACAGCCTATCAATAATCACATGCTTTCTTATGTGTGTCTGTTTTTTTTATAAGTCTGTTTAGCAGCTGGCTGTGTGTACTACCCTTTTGGCAGTTATCAAATAAAAATGGAAAAGTGAAAGACTTTGATGATGAGGAATGTTAGTGTTTGAATTGTTATTTATGTCTTAGAGCACCACATTAAAATACAATCTTATGCTGTTGGTAATGTGTACAGCTGATAACTGCTGGTTGTAATTGATGGGTTGATGTGACTCATAGCTAAGTCGTGAGTGGCAGGTATTGGCATGTGGACACTTAAAGGGAGACTCTAGTTGGTGAATTGGAAGATCTCTGGTTCTTATAAGGTGCAACAGGGCTCAAATTTGCATAATATAGCATTCAGAACTTTCTCCAACTGTACACCCTTATGAAATGACCAATAAGATGCTGGAGCCTGGTTAATTGTCACATTAAATGGTTTCTTAGGGACTGATTGGTCTGGTGTTGTTATATTCCTGTCTACTGTACTTGTATATTGTGCGCAAGTTGAAAATAATGTTAGGATGTGAACTATGGGGTTATGGTAACATTATATGACTAATGGTACCAGTAATTACAGTACAGTATATTCTTTCCATTTCTACCTACAGTACTACTGTATAGATTATCACATGCCTCGGTTATGAAGTGGGGCAATTGATATTCAAACCCTGATCAGTATATATATATATATATATATATAACCAGCAAACACACAAAGCATTCTATCGTCAAATACGCATTATGTTGGCATTTTTTAACACTGTGAAGATGTTCTTTTTTACTTATGTATCTGTGTAGTCTAGAATGTGTAGAGAACATTATTAGAATTTATTATGTGTTTTCCAGAATAACTTGTTCTTATAATGCAGAAAGACCAGGATTAATTAATAATTTTATTGTGAAAATTTTTTAAGTGTTGTATGTACAAGTAATATTACAATCCTGTAATCTGAGCTCAATCATATTTATATTGCTGATCCCAGATAGTACAGTCGCTATTAGAAGTTTGGTGGTACTGTACTTCCTGCCTTAAGGGGACAATACACATTTTGTTCATTGTGGATTGCCATGATTCTCCAAAAGTATGCCAAGAAACAGGACTAGATAAACAAAAATAATGGTGGTCTGTTTCTTTGAATAGTTTCGAGGAATCAGTTACTCCAGATTTACCAATACATGTACTGTCTCCTTAATATGGTATCAAACAAGCACATTTTCCTCCATTCTCTGGGCATACTATGACATCCTCCAGATTTTAATGTTTTGCACAAATATGAAGGACACCCACATATCTAAATGAAGCCCCCCCCCCAAAAAAAAAAAAAAAAATGCAATACCCAACAAAGGCAGAGATTGAAAGAAATTTGTGCTCAAGTGATAGACCCTCATTACAATTCTGATGCATAAAATAATAGCTTTTACAAATGGCCCCTTCATTCAGAATACCCTCCTCTACTCTGCCTCACTGTTTCCCCTTGTTCGGTGAATTGGAATCAGGAATGTAATGGTGGCAGGGAGTGGTAGAAAACTCTGCTTGTGACTGTACATGACCATCCTTATAATATGTTGTGTGATCGAGGCATTGTTATAGTTGATTTGTGGGATCAAGATCATCAGAGAGAGGCTTTATGTACTTTGTTAAAAAAAATAGGGTTAATGGAGTTATTCTTTTATACCAATTTCTTGATCACACCTGAGTTAACCAGGTAATGCTGCTTTCACAACACACGTGAAAATTGGTTTCGTATTTCTTCCAAAGAGCAGTTTTATCCAGTAGGTAGACTTGCAATTCCTATTTGAGTTTGTTTACATTTGACAACCAATTTTATGTCCATAGGCAATTAAATTCATGAGCAAGACGATGGTGATAACTGATGTAAAGGCTCCATAATCTTTAAGGGAGTATTACAGTGTTGGTAAATCCAGAAGAGTTGATTCCTCCAGACAAACTATTCCAAGCAACAAGCCACCATTATTTCAATTAATCTGGTCCTGCTTCCTGGCATACTTTGGAGGAATCGGTAGCCCTCAAATTTACCAAAACGAGAATCTCCCCTTAAGTGGAACCATCGTAGTGGTTGTCGTTTATCAAGCCCATAAATTTTCTTGCATAAGGGCCTTATTCTGAAGGCCTCATATACTGGAGTAAATCAGCAAATGAGCAATACAATATATACCCAAATTGATGTACCATACCCAAAATATTATTATGCTCCCTGTACTAACTATTCAACCATATTACACATACTATATATTCAGATAACTAAAATAATGTACAGTGAAATTAATGGAAAGTGAGTGCTTTCATCATAACTTTGAGCAAACAGTTACAATAAAAACAACAGCAATATTCTTTGAGGTACAATTTTTTTTTTTTTTTTTTTTTTTACAAACAGAAGATTTGGTTCAGTTGGAAGAGAATACCTTATTGAAACTGGTAGAGGTACTGTAGCTACAAGAATATGTCACAGCCTTGTATGGTCACCTCTCAGCAACATTAATCAAATCAGTAATATTTCAAGGTTTCACTCTTAGTCTGTACACCATAATCAGAGAGCAATATCTTGTCCCCTTTGGCATTTGTCAATTTTCAGTTTTGTTTTTTTAATTTTGTTGTATTGCTGAAAGGGAGTTATAGCAACATACTTTATTGTGAAGGTATTACATCATAGTAGTACTCACTGGTTCATTTATTTTATAGTTTTGACCTTGCCATGGGTAAAGGGGTGAGGGGTTGAGGGTTGAGGCAGGTAAAGACATCCACTCAAACTCTTGCCATCACACATCCCACTAGAACTGTGCCTTCCTTTTCTTAATAAATGATTCAGAAAAGAACCAAGATGGACCGTGAGCACTGTCAGAGCATCAGTGGTACAGAAAGATAATGCAAACCCACTATTGAAGAAGTTTGAGAGGGATGAGGAAGCATGATAATTCAATATATAAAAAATTATAAATGAGTCTGGTAATACTGAAATAAGCACTCACTGGGTTGTGTTTGGAGGTCTGTTGACAATGCATGGGTGGCACACAGTCAAGAAAATTACCCTGTGAATTGATAAAAAAAAATAGCATACTGTAGAGCAGGTCAATATCACAAGAATATGTAAAACCAAAGTTGGGTACTGTTGCCTGGACTCGTTTCCATGTGTGGGAAGCTAATGGCCAACTAGCACCAGTTTTTAATACAATCTTGCTACAGTAACTTATGATAATATTTGAGTGGGTAATAATTAGCAGCGTAACAATAACTCCACTAACACTTTACTGGTTTACTGGTTAATCAGCAAGAAGAGGGATTGTTGTTATTGATATTGCTCTACTTGACATACAGCTGTTATACATTACTTTAGTGTGTTATTCTCAACAGGATTAATCATATCAGCAATAATCCTGAAAATGTTATTAATATGATTACTGCACTCTTAATTTTGCTCAAAATGAATTTCTTGTCCAAAAAAAAGTCCTTGTAATGTTTTTTATACCAATAGATGCTCACATTAAGGGGAGATTGTGTGGTTGGTGAATTGGAAGGTCTCTGAATCTTCCAAACTATTAATACCATTGAAATCTGTAGCCTTCCAATTTACCAACAATAGAATCACCCCTTAAGTACCCTGTAAATATGTATGAAACTTGAAGGCTTCTGATTCCTCCTGATTATGCCCAGAAACAAGCTCCTTCAAAGTAAGTGGTGGTTCTTGGAAATATTTGAAGGACTCACTAACCTCCAATTTTCTTACTACATCATGGGGTCCCTTAACTTACTATAGATGTTGTTGGCATGATTCTAAACTGCTACCAGTACTGTACCTATTAAACATCACCAATATTATATTATAATGTATGGACAAATGGCAGTGGAGTTGATAAAGATGACTCCCAAGGTGCTTACTGTGTTCAGAATAAGGGGAACACACACACACACACACACACACACACACACACACATAACACACAGTCTCTTGCTTAACAATTACATCGTTACGAAGTCGATAGACCCCAATAACCAATCAAACTATGGGGACTTCAAAGAGGCTGTAACCAGGAACATGACCAGATCAGTGACTTCCAATTAAGGGGGCACAGTAATACACTTTTGGTACAGTTGCGGAAATATGAAGCAAGCACACTCCAAACGGGGGAAGCATAGAGCAGAATGCACCTCTACACACAACGTCTCATCCTACCCTATGCTCATTAAGGCCCCCCCCCCACCACCACCACGTTTCAGGTGTGTCTGTTTCATATGTCAGCAACTGTACATTGGAGTGAATTGATTCCTCCAAAGTACATCAAGCAACAGGACCATATGGACAAAAATATTGGTGGCCTGTTGTTGTTGCTGTTGTTGTTGCCTGGAGTACTAGTTTGGAGGAATCAATTGCTCCAGATTTACCAACACTGTACTGCCTCCTCAAGTGTAGGGATATTGTACAGTACATCACACTGATCTCTGTCATTGCCTAGATTCAGGATTTTTTAGGGGAGATTCTCTTGTTGGTGAATTGGAAAGCTCCTGATTCCTCCAAACTATACCAGAAAACAGATGCCTTCAATGGTACTAATAGGGGATCTGTTTCATGGCATAGTTTGGAAAAATCATAATCTTTCCAATTCACCAACTAAGAATCTCCCCTTCATGCTTGTGATCCCAACTCTCCATGATGTTAATGCTCCGAAATTGGTAATTGCTTTTCTTATTGATATTCTCCCAGCTATCCTGTCACCCACCAAGTTATATTCTGTGTGATAGTAACATTATTGATTTATAATACTTGTTCTACACTCTGTAAGGAACGCTAGAGGTATTACGTACCTCGGGGTTTAGTATCAAAATGTGTCAAAATGTATTATTAGGTGACAATAATTATTCTCAGTATTAAGTTGTTAAGTATTCAGATGAAAAAACGTGTTAACCCTTTAAATTCCTTGCCTAATTCAAGTCTCTCTGTCATTACGTTTTACTGTGAATGTACACTTATGAAGAGGTGAATTATATTAGACTGCAACACTAATACAAAATAGAGTGATGCATACATAAGGTTCTTTGTGACTCTGATACTCATTGATACAGTGTTCATGAAATACTGTAGCTCAAAAAAATAAGCATTACAGTATTTAAGAGCACAATGCAATTTTGGTACATTGGAGTGTACCTTGATTCCTTCAAAGTATGCCAAGAAACAGTACCTAGTTAACAAACATAATTGCTTGTAATAGTTTGGAGGAATCAATTGCTCCAGATTTACCACCACTATACTACCCCTTTAAGTATCCATCAACAACAGAGAAGTCACTATGTAAACTCCTTCTCAAAGGGTGTCTTATTTTTACAATTTATCTATTATGTAAAACAATCAGTATTGAAAAAGATTTCTTGTACGTGAAGTGGGTCAGTTTGTCATTACAACCATAAGTCACAAGCAATAAATAATACAGTAGATGTATAGTGTATTGTGTCACAAGAAAAACAATTATCTAACAAACCATACGGCCCTCGTTGAAACCGTGGCCGTATGCAATAAAGAATATCCATGGTGTTGACGATGACATGGTTCCTATACGATGACTCTGCTGTTTGTCTATGGAGTGGTTGACATACCAGTACCACACCATTGTTAACTTGTTAACACCAGGGATATTCTTGCCCAATGTTACAGGAGACCTTGAATATACATCACCCTATACAGTGTTGTTGTTGTTGTGAAGGCCCTTGTGATTGTTTATGATAATTGGAGACTTCTGATTCCTCTTGACTATACCGCAAAACAAGCTTTTTCCATATAGGTGGTTGTTTCTTGGCACTATTTAAAGGACTCATTTACCTTCACTTTTCTAACTACACCACGGGGTCCCTTGATAGGAAAACTGTATACTGTAGTCACTTAAGGACCCTAGGATGTAGTCGGAAAATTGGAGGTTATTGAGTCCTCCAAGCATTGCCATAAAACACTACTTATAAGAGGAGTCTGTTTCGTGGCACGTTCAGAAGGAATCGATAGTCTCCGATTCCCCAACACGATCCCAGAATCCTTAAGGGAAGATTCTTTTGTTGGTGAATTGGAAGGTCTCTGATTCCTCTAAACTAACCCACCAAACAGATCCCCTATTAGTATCACTGAGGTGAATTTGTTTCTTGGGATAGTTTGGAAGAATCGCAGACTTTCCAATTCACCAACATGATGAGAAATGATTGATTGTTCTCATTGCCAGTTATTATTGATCTAGTTGTTACTAATTTTTTCTTTATATCTCACTGCCAGCCTTATGTGAGTGCTAAAGAGCAGTATACTGTGTGTGTCTTGCCCTTCCCTTCCCTTCCCTTCCCTTCCCTTCCCTTCCCTTCCCTTCCCTTCCCTTCCCTTCCCTTCCCTTCCCTTCCCCTCCCCTCCCCTCCCCTCCCCTCCCCTCCCCTCCCCTTCCTTTATTTCCCTTCCATCCCCTCCCATCCCCTCCTTTCTCTATCATTGTATCTCCCTTCCCATCTTTCTATCATACATCATATGTTCGGTCATGTGCATTTATGTTAAGGAAGACACACCACTGACACTTTCAATTTGAACATACAGCAGGTTGAGATTACTAAATACTTCAATTACCGTACCTGTTATGATTTAATGCCCCGCTTAAATTTCTGTAAAGGAATAATTTTGATATCCAAACTCAGTCACTGATTATTTCCTTGTATAGTAGGCTGTTGATATAAGATGATTAAATTTGCACACTATTTTTAACAAAGGTCCAGTAAATCACTGTCTGTAAGGTAATGAATAACAGAAGCCTGGGTAAACATTTGGTGGTCTTCAATGAGGAATGAGTTTAAAATGAAGTGCATAGTGGATGCAAGTAATTATTCATTATATATCGAGGGTCTGCTGTTGATGAGTTTCAGGGTGTATGTAACAGAAGAGAACTAGGGTTGAATGTTAGCAAGTGTAATGTGATGGTGTTTGAGAGAGCAAAAGATAAAATTATCAACTTTGCAACTCCCAATAGAGTGAAATTACCAAATGGGACTGGATGTGATATACAGTATCACATCTGTGATACTGTATAATGTGATGTCAGGGAAATAATAGTGGCCAAGGCAGTGATGATGGATAATACGATGGTTCCATTCCAAGTGTATCATTCTTCATCATTGCCTGTCCATTCTTGACTTGTCTGCTCATGGCTCAGAAACCCAGGAATGGAAAGAACTTTTTGTTTAGTACAGTAATCCCATGTTTGTTTTCCACTCTTGTTATGGGTGTGTGTGTATTCCTCTGTTTGTAATGAATCTTTGTACTTAACACACCCTTATACAGTACAGTAATCCATTGTTTTCCACTGGCGTTGTTATAGGTGTGTATTGCTCTGTTTGTAATGAATAATCTGTGTACAGAAAACCTTCTTTGTACATTACACACCCATAATCACAGTAGATAATGAGGGTTTATCATTCACGGATTCATAGAAAAATGGTATAATGTGCACCAATAACAAATGTGGAAAACAAGGGATTACAGTACTGTATATGGATGTGTAACCTACAAAGAGGGTCTACTGTATACAGACTCATTACAAACAGTTTAATTTAGACCCATAACAACAGGACTAAATAAGGCATTACTGTACTGTATATGGGTGTGTAATGTATAAAGAGGTTTACATGGACTCATAGAAAATGTTATAATAATCACCAGTGGAAAACCAGGAATTACTGTATTGTGCATCACATACATAAACCACAAACCTCTCCTTTCTTTCTCTTCTCCATCACTGTCGACACCAGCATCCTACGTTGTACTCTAGTCCCAATCCCTTACTTCCCATTCCATTCAAAGATGTTGAAGGCAGATTAAATAAAGGTTGCTGATTCCTCCAAACTGTGCCAAGAAATTATTTGCACACAAGCGCTGGTAATCTGGTATATATTTTCATGTCCTGTTTGGAGTAATCAGTGTCCTCCTATTTCTTTATTAATTGGGTGGTACAGTGTTGTTGGTAAATCTGGAGCAGCTGATTCGTCCAAACTTTTCCAAGCAACAGGCCACCATTATTTTTGTTAATCTGGTTCTGTTTCCAGATAAACTTTGGAGTAATCAAGGCTCTTCAGTGTACCAAAAGTATACTGTTGTCCCCGTAATTAAAAGTCTTGTATCCCATTCAAGTCAGTTTGCCTTGTTTTTTTGTTAAGACTGTAGTTTTTAGATAAATGGAAATAATCAAATATTTTTATAGAAAACAAAAATAAACATATTCCTGTATATAAATATTTGTATGAAACATTGCTTATACATTTAAATAAACCACCAAAGCTGTAATGTGTTTATATCTTAATAATTATCCCATCAAGCAACAGAATCTAGACATTAAGGAGACCGTCATGTAGTCAGAATATTGGAGGTCAACGAGTCCTTCAAATTTTGCCATGAAACACCACCTATAATGAAGGAGCTTGTTTCATGGCATAGTCAGGGGGAATTTGAAGCCTCCAATTCTCGTACATCATCACAGGGTCTTTAAGGAGAGTCAATATAGGGAAAGACCTGCATTAATTATCCATTTTTTATTTAGTTACAAAAAATTTATACTCGTATGGCACTGAAAAAAAAAAACCTGGTAGGTCAGTTAGATCACTATATATGGCTACTGTATATACATATTGTACAGTACACTCCTTAAAATAACTGGGGATAATTATTTCACTATAAAAAAAAACTAAGCAATAATGAAACTGGATAGCATTTTTTAAAATAATATTCTGATATTGGTTAAATATGGTTTGTGTTGATATAAATGGCCATCACATAGTTATTTTGTACTATTGTATAAACATTTTTGAAATACTAGTACTGTACTGTAATTCTCTTTTGCAGATACAGTACAGCATTATGTTGTCCTTGTGTTCATATACAGTATTTGTATTAAAGTTAGAGTTTAGTACTATACTTACATTATATAATACTGCACAAAGTTACTTAACTAGTGTATATCTAGAGATAATAAATTTCAGTAATATTTATTTACAGTACTGTATACAGAGTAACTACAGGTATCTTAAATTACTAAAGAGAAGCACCTTTTTACACTTATTCTATACACTAATAGATAATGGAAGGAAGTTATGCAGGAAGAGTCAGAAAAACTATACACTATCATCCTTAATATGTTAATTAGCATAACTTTAGTATCGTACAAAAAGTTTATAAAGTTTTGTGTTACTGTATTTCTTTTGGCACCTCATAAAATAGACTTATGATTTTTTATATTAACCTAAAGTTTCTAAGTTTGAGACAGTCAAGTGTTGTTGGTGATGAGTGATAGATACTGTATATTACTAAGGGTCATAGGTAATAACATCTGTGGTGTTGATAATGGTATGGTAATGGTAGGATGGCTGTGTAATATTGTCTATGGAGTAATCATATTGGAGTAATATTAATTAAAGGACTTGAAAACAGAGGCCTCTTCTATTATTCTCAGTTATAGCTTGTCTGGTTGGTTTTAGTCTGTTCCATCCCAGAGTACTGGCATTATTCTTGTATAAATTCAAGGCATTACATTTGTTTTATTTTTAATCAACTCCAGTCTAAACCAGTTTCCAGACACATCCATTGTTGTACTTTAAATTTTGTTCTGTTTTTAATCAATTCCAGTCTAATCCAGTTTCCAGATATACATACAGTACATTATTCATGTGTAAATCTGTACATAGTTATCTTCTGTTTGGTCGGGCTTCGGATCTCTAGCAGTGAGGTGTGGTGTTGCAGACAATGTTTCACCAAATACTTGTTTTCAAAGAACTTGGCCGAACAAACTCCGCACCCGTACTGCGGCCGAAGCAAGCAGAGCAGCCCACGGTGTTTGGAGGTGATGTGGCTGCCCAGTGACTCATTATCACAGAATTTGACCCGGCAACCATTACACCTGAACATCCTGAGGGGTGAATACAGCTTGAGGTGTGTGAACGGTGAGGAGTCTGAGCCAGCATCATCTATCATATCCCTCTCTCCATCCCTACTTGGTGCCACTTGCTCCCTGCCCATCACTGCCACATCCTGTGTTGTCTCTTCACCATGCTGCCCCGTGTGTTGACCGTTCACTGGGGGAAGTTGTGGCACACGTGGGATGGCCACAGGTTTTGGTCGACGGAAAGTTCTGGTGGACTTTGTGGAGATGATTGGTTCTTTGGCTGGGGCAAGACCCTCTGTAAGGCACTTCTTAGCTCCATCTACCACACGTCCCACTCCACTGGCAAGATCCCCAATGTTTTCCTTGTCCTTCTTCTTGAATGCTTTTCTGGAGCGAAGGCCAAGTCCCAGTCTCCGTCGCTTCCGCTGTCCAGAGCACTTTTCATTCAGGTCCATGAAGTCTGCTGCTGATAGACTGTCCACACGGACTGGGATAACTCTCTTGTTTGTCCCATTCCCAGTAGTCTGCTGTGTGTGCTGCTGCTGTGGAGGGGGAGGTGCCTGGACTGGCTGCTTGTGCTGTAAACATCTCTCAGGTGTATCTTGATGTGGTGACTCAGGTATGAAGATTTCCTCACTGGTAACAGGTGGGACACTAAACCTCAGCTCACGTTTCACACTCGGCTTCCTCCCTAAAGCACTTTGGTGACGTAGTATCCCCTTACTGGCACAGGTAGTGAGTTGCTTGTTGCTGGTCTTCTGATTGTTCTGTGCCTGCATTGGATTTGTTGGATTGTTATTAAGTCCAGGGTTTGGGACATCAGTAGGTTCTGAGTGGTACTGTTGTTGGAGTGTAGTGATGGTTGGTCTATTAGTGGCAGTATGGGAAGACCAAGTAGTATCCAAATCAAGAGCTTCAACACTCCTACGAGATCGTGTTTGAACAGCAAGATTGGCCAGCCTGTTACTGAGGCCAGGAGTGGAAATGATGCCTGGTTGGTACATTGGTAATTCCCCAGATCCTTTGGTACCGGTATTTCCGATGGACTCCAAGCTGGCCTTACATGTTGGTTGGAACTTTACCTTAATCATCTCTTCATACTGGCTAAGATGAAGCTGCTGCATATGGTAAAGTAATACCTGCTCTCCAGTTTTTCCATGTGGTACTTTTTTACTACAGAAGGGACACTGAATCCCCACAGCATCAGAGATGATACAGCTATTTTTCTCCAGAATTTCCACCACTGAGGCTCTGTGGAAGTCTATGAGGTGTTTTGGAAGAACAGAAGTGTTGAAAAACTGTGCTTGGCAGATGGGACACAGTTGAAGCTTCACCTCACGACATCCACTCTCCACCATAGTGTTTAGCTCTGTACGGTGAGCCTTGTGGATGTGGCTTCCAAGACTTTTCTCATAACCAAAGTAACGAGGACAGAAAGGACAAAATATATTCCTTGGCTGATGTCCGGCATAGACTGCAAGACGAGATGCAAAGTCTGCTAACACAGACCCAGTGAAGGGACTTGTTACCTGTGGACTCTTGATGTATGGAGAGCTCATCTCAACATAACCAGGGGAGGGACGGGTTGAAGGAGTCTGAGGCTCTTGTAAAGACCGTTTCAGTTCCTCACATTCACTGTCACTGAGTGAGTCACGTTCTTCACAAATACCCGACCATAACTCAATGTAACTATGGTGGAGACGATGTGGAGCAGACTTATGCTGGGGTGTGGGAGGGGCACTGTTACTACCACACCCACTCTGACCACTGTTGTTAGTAGGAGCAGGTACAGGACTTAAGCCTCCTACAGACAAGGGAACATTCATGTATCTCTGCCCAGATGTAAAGGGTGTTGATGACTGAGGTAATGTTGGAACACATGCAGTATGTGGCTTAAACAAAGTAGGGGTAGAAGGTGGAGGTGGTGGGGCTATAAATATAGCTGGCTGTGGTGGGGGCATATGTGTGATTGATTGTGACTGTGGTGGGGGCATATGTGTGACTGACTGTGACTGTGGTGGGGGCATATGTGTGACTGACTGTGACCGTGGTGGGGGCATGTGTGTGACAGAAGGAGGCGGCGGCATTGACGTAACAGACTGTTTCATAGAAAGAGATGAAGTACATTCTGAAGGCATAAACACATCACCAGTAGACTGTGTAACCTGCATTTTCTGAGACATGGACGAATGTGAGATTTGCAGCATAGAATAATTCTCTGTGGGGACATTATCATAACTTGAAATGGGCCGCTGTGAACAAGGCTTAAATTTACCCATTGAACGTGGTTGCAAATTCACATATCCATGTTGATGAAGCGTTGGTGTTTGAAGAGAAGAAGAAAAAGAAGGAGTTGGGGGAGGGGGATACTGCTGTTGTTGGTGAAGGTAGGGGTTATGGTAATCTGTTTGATGAGGATTAATGGTGGCTCCGGTACTAAGGGCTCTGGGACGTGAACTTTGAATCACACGACCCACCACCTCAGATTGTGTGTGTCTCAGAGATGAATTATTTATGGTGGTGGTGGTGGTGGTGGATGATACGCCCTGTTGTTGTTGTTGTTGATTGTTATTATTATTATTATTATTATTATGTGTGCGTGGTTGTGGTATAGGTCTGCAAGGGTCGTATCGTTGTGGTTGTAGTTGTAGTGGTGGTGGTTGAAGTTGTAGTAGTTGCGGTTGTAGTTTTGGTAGTTGTGGTTGTAGTTGTAGTTGTAGATTTGGTAGTAGTTGCGGTTGTTGTAGTTGTGGTAGTTGTGGTTGTTGTTGTTGTAGTGTAGGTGCCCTGGTGGTGGCCTGCTGCTGGAGGTACTGAAGGTCGGCAATGTCCTGGTGGAGGTTAGCCAACACTCGGGAAAGGTCACCACCAGACTCCATTACTGTATCCTCCATTTTGGGTGTGTGTGTGTTTCTTTAATGTTTGTGGTTGTGTGTGTGTGTGTTTGTGTCTTAAATTTTTGTGTGTTTTTCTTTTTTTTCTTTTTTTTGTGTGTGTGCTCTCTTTTTGTGTTTGTTTCTTATTTTGTGTATTTTCTGTTTTTGTTTGTTTATTTTACGTGTTTTTGCTTTGTGTGTTTTTGTTTTTGTTTGTTATTTACTTCGATCTCACGTCACCTGCAAAAGAGAAAAAACTGGGTAAGTACCATAATTTATAATAATTATACTACGGAATCTGCAAAGTTTTAATTAATTGTAAACAGATATATAATATTTGGGAATGTTATGTTCACAGAAATAACCTTTTTTTGTTATGTTATGTTTCCAGAAATACCCTTATTTTTTGTTGTTTCCAGAAATACCCTTATTTTTTGTTGTTTCCAGGAATACCCTTTTTTGTTATGTTATGTTTCCAGAAATACCATTTTTTTTTGTATTATTATGTTTCCAGAAATACTCTTATTTTTTGTTATGTTGTTCCCAAAATACCATTTTTTGTTATGTTTCCAGAAATACCCTTTTTTTGTTATGTTACCGTATACTGTTATATGTAAACAGTGAAATTTAAGATGTCTGTTTTTATTTTGTATGTAATTATTAATAAGTATATAAAATTATATAATTGATTTAGTATATAATGTAAAACAGTTTTTATTTTTATTTCTTGTCATTTTCGAACACAATTTTAATTGTTTGTGCCTATTTCTGGTTCGGTTAATTTTTTGCCAAATTATTGTGATGAACGAAACTTTAACCTAACCTTTACCTGACCTGACTAAACCTAACCTGACCTTTACCAGACCTAACCTAACCTGACCTGACCTAACCTAACCAAATAATTGTAAATAATCAAACTACCCTGACCTACCCTTAATCAGACCTAACCTAACCTATACCCTGATCTAACCTACCCTTAATCAGACCTAACCTAACCTATACCCTGACCTAACCTAACCTAACCCAACCTTTACCCTGACCTAACCCAACCTATACCCTGACCTAACCTAACCTTTACCCTGGCCTAACCTAACCTTTACCCTGACCTAACCTAACCTATACCCTGACCTAACTTATTAAAGGGGCCCTCACACGATCAATTTTTTCGTCAATTAATTGATATCAATTTATTGACGTCAATGAATTGATGGAAATCACTGTGCCCTCACACGGTCAATGATTTTACTTCAATTTTCAGTTTGATTCATAATTTCGAGATGAAAGCATCTGTGGCACTTGGAGTAGTGCTTGCTCTGGACACTCCAAAGCGAAAGAAGAGGAGTAAGTGGGTAAAGAAATGGTATATTTCAATAAAGGTTTTTTTTGGAGTATTTTCCTGTAAATTTTGATTGCCAGTAGGTAAATGGCACTAGTCTTACGATAAATTCAAGTCTTCAGCTAAGCTATTAACTTTAATATGTTTTCTTTTCGTTTCTTGCAGATTCCACGTACTTCTTTTTTTCAATTTTATTGAAGACCCATCAATAAATATCAAAGGAGTTTTGATCTATCAATGAATTGATTCAATGACATTGTTTCAATTAAATTGATGTCAATGTCCCCCTCACACGGTCAATTTCTCCATCAATTCATTGACGTCAATAAATTGATATAAATTAATTGACGAAAAAATTGATCGTGTGAGGGCCCCTTAATTAACCTATACCCTGACCTAACTTAACCTATACCCTGACCTAACCTATACCCTGACCTAACTTAACCTATACCCTGACCTAACCTAACCACACCACAAAGGTTGCCCCAATCTTAATTACGTCATAATTAGGTTACCGTACTTATGTTATAACTCTATCCAATCCTAGCTTGCAATTGTAGCCTAGGTGTATTTTTAATGCTGGTCTCTGATTGGTCAATATCTCCAGGCAACCTCCGTTCACGCTTACCTTTCCCAAACCAAAACATTGCATTTCTCAGATGTACACTTTTTTTTGTTTTTTCTTGGTGTCTCACTTATTTCACTTAATATCTACTTGGCACTTTGGTAACATGACAGAATAATGATAGAGGATTACTTTTATCGTGAAAAAAAATATCCATATCATTAAAAAATATACGATTAAATACGAGTTGAAGTGAAACAAGTAGCTAAAAATGTTTATACAACTTTTTTAATGTGCCGATATTTATTTATAAATATTACGCTACCATGATTAAAAATGGGTGGATGATGTAGATAAAATCCTCCTGCATGTAATGGTGGTATAATAAGATTGTAGATAAGACAGAAATTATTGCTGCAAACGTAATTTTAATGTCAAGATGTCAATGACGCTAGGATTGGATAGAGTATAGCTTAGGTTAGGTTAAAGGTTCATTCCTCAATAATGTGTGTTTAAAAAATTAGTAGTACCACCAAAAATATTCAAGAAAATTTTGAAAAAATCCAGTAGGTGGCACTGTTGACTGTTCTTAAGAAATACCGATTATATTAAGGGGGTGCGGGAATAGGGGGAAATGCTTGGGGTGCGTGCGGGGGGACAGTTTTTTTGGGGGGTGCGGGAGTAGGGGACAGGCATGGGGGTTAGGGGGGTGCAGGAATAGGTTACAGGCCTATCCCCCTATTCCCACACACCCCAAATCCCCCCTTCCAAGCCTGTCCCCTACTCCCTCACCCCCTTATTATAAGCTGCGTTTACACCAAGCGATTTGAGTCGAGTCAAGTCAAGGATTCATATGATTCGAGTCATTTTGAATCAGCGCCGTTCCCACTGACAGTAAAAAAATAGAAATCCAGCTCAACAGGGACTACTAGGACGAGGTAGGAGTAGTGTTATAACAGCCCTGGACGAGGATGGACACAAAAAACACTCTCTCAATGAAGTATTAGTGTTATTATGGCAGAGGCGGTGAAAGAGAAGGTGTATATAGGCGTCCAAGATTATGGATTCATGAAATTAATGCTAAAAGGCCAGAGTTTGGAAGCTTTTGATATTTATTTATTCACAGACTTGATAAACAATCCAGATAAGTTTTATGACTTCAGAATGTCAACTGAACAATTTAAAATGTTAGTGGAGTTAACTGCAGCCTACATAAGAAAGCAAAACACCAATTACCGACGTGGCCATTTTCCTAAGGTAAGAAGTGAATTATTTACAAATAAATAAACATATTTCTGGATGTGAAGTCGGTAAAACATAGACATTCTTTATTTTTGGTTGTAAATACAGTAAATACAGCCGACTCACCCTGACTGATGAAAAAATGGGATAGCTCGAGTTACTGATTTTGACTCGCCATGACTCGAATCACTTGGTGTAATAAGCTCTCTCATTTGAAATAATGTGGTGATTCAAGAAGTCATGAATCGTCTTAACTCGCTTTGACCTGACTCGACTCGACTCGAATCGCTTGGTGTAAACGCATCCTTAATGTATAAATAAGGATAAAAGTGTAATAACGTAAATAAGGAAAAAATATATATATACCGGGTATATATTTAATGTGTATTAATATTTTAATTTAGGATAATGACTAACTCGGGAACTTAGACATACGGTACTGTATTAAATATAATTATACAGTATATTATACACTCTATTTTGCTTGGTAGTTTTGTTATATAGAATTTTATTAGATGTTACACACAGTCACACAAGATTCTTAGTGGTAATGTATTGACGACATAATAATTGTGAATATGTTGGACCATTTTAATTATGACTTTTCTCTGGTAATAGCCCCACCAAAAAATGCCCCCCATTTATTTGATAGATAACACTCCAGTTAGCTCCATGTAAGGTGCAACTCCCCCCTTCCCCCCCCCCCTCGCCCTCCCCAGTTAGGTCACAGAGGGTTGGATTTCCAGGTCAGGTTAGGTCAGGTCAGTGTAGATGTCTCAAGTATGGTTAAGTTGTGATTGATGAAGTTTGTTTTAAAGGAATCCATTTAATTAATTATGGAAAATTGGAAGGCTACTGATTCCTCCAAAGTATGCCAACAGGAAACAACGGAACCAGTTGAACAAAAATAATGGTGTTAATTCTGTTGCTTGGAATAGTTTGGAGGAATCAGTTGCTCCAGATTTACCAACACAAAATTATTTCCCCTCTTAATTAATGTTACTTTAATTAATGAGGGATCCATTTGGTGACATAATTTGGAGGAATCAGAGACGTTCTAATTTACCAACAATAGAATCTCCACTCAAATAAATAGCCAGGAAATTCTCCCCCGGCACTTATTACAAACATTCTCTCTCTATATATATTAATTCCTTCCTAATATTGTTAAGATTTAAAAAACAATAAAATCAATAAAAAGAAATTAGTAGGATTATACAAAAGAAGAATATGGTCGGTATACACAATATGGAAAATATGCATTATTATAAAATGGTAAATTGTGAGAGAGAGAGAGAGAGAGAGAGAGAGAGAGAGTTTGTTTGTTTAGGTAAGCCGTGAGTAGTTCATTAATCATCTGTCTGTTTGTGACGTCATTCACTACAGCTTGGACCGTTACACACATATTAGACATTCTTGTTATATTTCCCTTGTGAACTTTGTAATTGGGAACACAGATGTCTAATGGTGACAACATTGTTATTCTCTCTCCCTCTCTCTCACATACACACACACACTCTCTCTGTCTCGTAGACTCGTACACACACTCGCATAGACACCATCTCATCTCTCTCTCTCACATTATACACACATAGACACCCTCTCTCACACACAGACACCCTCTCCCTCTCTCTCTCTCTCTCTCTCATACAGACACACTCATACAGACACACACACCCACTCTCATACACACACTGTGTGTGTCACAGTGTGTGTGTAAGACCAAGCTGGCATAGGCTAATAGTCTTAATTGAAAACATTCGCATTCTCTTCAATTCAAATAAGTATAAAAGACATCTGTACCTAATATAACGTATATATTAGATTACATACATAACACTAAAACATTATCTCGTCAATACCTAGCTATCGTTCTTCAGTTATAGACATACATGTATATACATACATATATATAGGCCTACGTGTATAGGCAATAGGCACTGAGCTAGCTATACGTGGCACTATAATAAGACTGTTGTTGGTTATATTAGTGCCAGCTAGTGCCAGTCTACTGTATATTATACCCTAGCCGTTACAGTCTGACTCATTCTCTCACTCTCTTTCTTCACCACCCGTCCACTTAAAAATTCAAATTGAGAGTACACACACACTCTCTCTCTCTATCTCTCTCTCTCTCTCTCTCTCTCTCTCTCTCTCTCTCTCTCTCTCATACACACTCATACTCATACACACACGCTCTCTCTCATACACACTCATACTCATACACACACGCTCTCTCTCATACACACACACGCTCTCTCGTACACACTTTCTCACACACACACACACACACTCTCTCTCTCTCTCTCTCTCTCTCTCTCTCTCGCTCTCTCTCTCTCTCTCTCTCTCTCTCTCTCTCTCTCTCTCTCTCTCTCTCTCTCTCTCTCTCTCTCTCTCTCTCTCTCTCTCATATATAAGGAATATATATGAGGTTAGGTATCATGTGAGGGGTAACACAGGCAGGCCTCAGTTGTTTTAGGGTAAACAAACTCACTCACGGTCACTTCATACGTCTCAAGTTGCCCCATAGCCGCGGTCACTTCTATGTGTCTTGTCTCTAACACACACACACACACACACATACACACACACACACACACATACACATACACATACACATATATTGTCCCCTCGGTGTCCAATGTGTCTCGTCTCTAAAACACACACACATTGCCCCCTCGGTATCCAATGTATCTAATTTCTAACACACACACACACACACACACACACACACACACACACACACACACACACACACACACACACACACACACACACATATATTGCCCCCTCTGTGTCCAATGTTCTCGTATCCAACACACACACACACACAGTATCGAACCCTGTGATTTATATGTGACGCTGGTAGTAACATAATTATATGAGACCTATTGCTGTGTGTGTGTGTGTGTGTGTAACGTTTCTTTTATATACTGTAGTTAGTGTAGTACATATAAATGGTCAGTACATATGTGACCTATTACTGTGTGTGTGTGTGTGTGTGTGTCAGTATCGTTTATTTTATACACTAGTAATATAAATGGTCAGTACATATGTGACCTATATTTCTGTGTGTGTGTGCGTGTGTGTGTGTGTTATATACTGGTCAGCACATATGTGACCAATTGCCACTACACACATACATACATACATAGGCATTGTATACTCTCATAAAACTCGATACCCCATACAAAATACCAATTCGTTTCGGCTCGTATTTTTCCCGCCAAATTGTCGGCGGGTGTGGCGATGTCAGACGAACACACAGACACACACACACCACTCCCGCCAAGACCTCATCAATTTTGTGGCGGCACAGAGGCATCAGGCAGACATCTCGTTACTATTCTCGTACAGTCGGCGGCAATAGTCCCTGTACACGTCTTACCGGTACTTAATAATAATAATAATAAACATTTCTTGAAGGATACCAAACAACACATAATAAAGAATAATAATCGAACCAACATAAATAATAATAATAATTAATCATCCAACTAACACATTAATTTATTCATCAACATAAAGAATAATTAATCATCCAATCAACACATTAATTAACCAACATAAAAAATAATTAATCATCCAAGCAACACATTAATTTATTCACTAACATAAAGAATTAGTCTAAAATATCCAGGGAATGAATCAATAAACTATACTTTTAGTTCTTCTGTTTACGACTTGGCAGATATTGTAACGACACGACTTTAGCCACCGACTGTACTGTTCATAATTTATATAGGGTATTGGTGCCTCTTAGTCTGCCCCCCTATGCCCCCACCCCCACCCCCACCCACCCCGCAATGGTCAGTCAGTTAGGCCTAGTTAGTGAGTTATTCATCAAACTAGAATAGATCCTTCTCCACACATCAATAGAGAACCGAGAGGAGTTATTAGGACTTAAAAGTTAGGCTACTTGTAGTACTGTACTGTACTTGAAAATAGGTTGTATCGGTGACACACTCTCTCAGTCAGATCACCCCGTGTGAACCGTAAGGTCTGTTGTGGTCTGTGATTGTATGTAACTAACTCTCTCTCTCTCTCTCTCTCTCTCTCTCTCTCTCTCTCTCTCTCTCTCATACTTTCTGATTGACTATTATACAGGTTCATACATATTTTTTCCGTGTGTTTATCAATGTTCTCGGGAGACAGTCGTAACTTAATAAGCATGTTATATCTGATTATGTAAACTTTACGGCCACTTGACTATAAAAATAGAGAAAGGGTGAAATGAAATTGTGAAGACCTTGTTGTAAATTGGAGAGAGAGAGAGAGAGAGAGAGAGAGAGAGAGAGAGAGAGAGAGAGAGAGAGAATGAATAAGGTAAAAGGGACTGAAACTTTTAGGGAATGATGGACAGACAAAATAAATCATGAGGCAGCTATAGATTATCGTAGTTATTATTATTATTATTTTAGATTTTGATGACCCTATAGCTTCAAAAATAAAGTGTAAAATATCGCAATAACAAATTAAAAATTGTAGTTCCATCGGTCGTAGCCAAAAATAATTCGCTAAAAAAAATAACAACGCAAAAACAGTGACAACCGCGTAGGCAACAGGGATCGAAGGCGGCAAGAACAGAGCATGGGATAACGAGCCTAAACGAGGGTGTTGGGTATAAATTGGGTCGTTAGGGAAGGCTGGAAGGAGAGCAAAGACAAATACGACGATTGGTTGGGGAGGCAAAGACGTGGGAAGGAGCAAGGGAACAACATATATGAGATCTATTGGTGTGTGTGTCAATGTGTGTGTGTGTGTGTGTGTAACGTTTCTTTTATACACTGTAGTACATATAAATGGTCAGCATATATGTGACCTATTTCTGTGTGTGTGTGTGTCGTTTCTTTTATATACTGCACATATAAATATATATTTATATTTAATGAGGTGTAACAGGAGAACAGAAGAGAAGAAAAGGAAAGGAAAGATGCATATGTAGGAGAAGTACAGTATTGAGGAGATGGATGGATAGTTGTGGAGAAGAGGATAATTATATAGAGAGAAGGTGGGTGGATAGATGGAAAGGAAGAGGGGAAATATACGAGTGAAGGAAAAAAATTTGGAGGATGGAAGGATAAGAAACCTAACAGAAAGAGAGAGAGAGAATTTCTGTGTGAGAAAAAAAAAGAGAAATTTATATTATGTTCTTGTGTGAGAGAATAAAAGAGAAATTCCTGAAAGAGAGAGAGAGAGAGAGAGAGAGAGAGAGAGAGAGAGAGAGAGAGAGAGAGACTGTAAATACTAAGTAGGCTATGTATGTTTGACTATAGAGTATAATATGTTTGTTTGTGACTCCGTGGGCTTCTCTCTGTACACAACACATACCCACTATTACCCAGTGGGAGTGTGGGAAAGTTGTCACCCTCATTGTGTTAGTGCCACACCTCCCCCCCCCCCTCCCCCCTCTCACACACATATATACATTTTCTCTCTCACACATATGATTCTCTCTCTCAGACACATACACATTTTATTTCTAACACACATACACATTCTCTCTCTCTCTCTCTCTCACACACACACACACACACACACACACACACACACACACACACACACACACAGACACACACAGACACAGACACAGACACACACACACACACACACACACACACACACACACACACACACACACATCCATTGTAAGACGTGACATGTGGGTGGATGGGGTGTGAGAGGGGGTGAGGGAGGGGGGGGGGAGCTTAATACAGTAGTAGGCCCTGTATGGAGATAGAGAGAGAGAGAGAGAGAGAGAGAGAGAGAGAGAGAGAGAGAGAGAGATGTGTGTGTGTGTGTGTGTGTGTGTGTGTGTGTGTGTGTGTGTGTGTGTGTGAGGAAGTGCAATTTATATTATATAGGATGTGAAGTCTAGAGAAAAATGCATATGAGAGATTTGCAAGTGGGAAATAAGGAATAAACAGAAAGGAGGAAAAAGGATGGACAGAAATATTAGTGTATAGGAGAGTGTGTGTGTGAGTGAGGTGGTGTGGAAATGTAGGACAAGGGAAAGACAGAAAGGAAGGAAGAAATGAAGGAAGGAAGGAAGGAAGAAATGAAGAAATGAATGAATGAATGAAGGAAGGAAGGAAGAAATGAAGGAAGGAAGGAAGGCGTGAACACATTAAAGGAAGATTATTTTGTTGGTGGAAGGTCTCTGATCCTCCCTCCCATCCCCTCCCTCCCCCCCCCATTCCCTGGCCCTTCCTAGCAACATATTTCACACACACACACACACACACACACACACACATATATATATGCACCACATACACAAACAGGCACCTATCACTCTCTCTCTCTACACACACACACACACACACACACAAACAGGTACCACCACCACCACACACACAAACAAACAGGTACCACCACACACACAAACAGGTACCACCACACACACAAACAGGTACCACCACCACCACACACACACACAAACAAACAAACAAACAAACAAACAGGTACCACCACACACACACACAGACAGCATCATATTTGTTATTGTGGTCCTGTTTGCCAGTGACATGCTTCTTCAAACTATTCCAAGCAACAGAGAGAATTAACACCATTTATTTTTGTTCATCTGGTCCTGTTGTTTCCTGGCATAATATTATATACTTTAGACTTTAGAGGAATCAAGGCACTCCAATGTAACAATTTCATACTTATGAGATAGGAGGAGTTGAACATTTTCCATCTCGGTTGTACAGTTGGACACAGGAATGGGTGGTACAGCCCAGGTGAAAGATATTTGTCCCTTTTGAGTAACCAGTGTCTGTTATCAGGTACTTGCTTTTTATTACCATCCTCAATACTGACTTCTGCCCCTGATGTCTCCTATTAGGCACTAAGGAACTTGATATTGGCAGATATTTTCCATCTTTCACTTGGACTGTACCACGAATTTCTGTGTCCAACTGTACCATACCACGAATTCCTGTGTGTGTGTGTGTTCAGTTGTATCAAAAATTGTATTAGATGTAAATAACCCATTAGTTCCTATTTCTCCTCTTCCTCCTCCTTTTTTCCCTCCATTTCTTTTTTTCTTCCTATTTCTCCTCACCTTCCTCTTCCCATTTCCCTCCTCCTCCTCTTATCCTCTCCTCCATCTCTTTCCTCTTCCTATTTCTCCTATCCCCTCCATCTCTTTTTCTCTTCCTATTTTTTCTCCTTCTCTCACCTCCTATTTCTTCTCAATTTTCTCACTTTCCTCTTCCTATTTCTCCCCTTCCCCTCCTATTTCTCACGTCTAAAGATTTTGAAAGGAAAGTAAACAAACCCAACCCAACAAGAGGAGCAGTCAGTCCCTCTCCTATTATCAGATCAGATTATAAACCCCTGGACATCAACAGAAGCAGGTTCGAGGGGAATGTTCTGTGTCGGTGGTCAAGGGAAAAGATAAGATAAATATAATCATAGTTTACTTTGGACGGGGTTATGCAGCTGATAATCTTACCTTTGTATACACACACACACACACACACACTATACGTTGTTTACCTTCCTTGGTATTTTGCAGTTGAGATCCCTTTGTACACACACACACACTCTCTCTCTCTCTCTCTCTCTCTCTCTCTCTCTCTCTCTCTCTCTCTCTCTCTCTCTCTCTCTCTCTCTCTCCGTTGTTTACCTTCGCTGGTATTCTGCAGTACACACACACACACACACACACACACACACACACACACACACACACACACACACACACACACACACACACACACACATCGAGAACGAGAACTGTTAAGCCTCGTGTCCCGAATGCAGGCCAAAAGATCTGATGATAAATATGACGGACAAGTGAAGACTCCCAACAAAGGAGGGTGGGAAAAGTGGCCAGCCTGTCAGAGAGAGAGAGAGAGAGAGAGAGAGAGAGAGAGAGAGAGAGAGAGAGAGAGAGAGAGAGAGAGAGAGGAGACTACGAAGAGGATGATAAACGAGAGATAGAGAGGGGAGACTAAGAGGGTAATAAACAAACGAGAGAGAGAGAGAGAGAGAGAGAGAGAGAGAGAGAGAGAATGAATGTGTAATACAGGTTTGTGATGGCAGATAATAGGAATGTGGGTTGGTGTTTACCCTTCCTTTATTATTAACCTACCAAAAGGACACCGCTCACCTTACATAATACATACACATACATACATACATATACATACCCTTCCTTTATTATTAAGCTACGAAAAGGACACCGCTCACCTTACATATACACATACATACATACATACATACATTACATACCCTTGCTTTATTATGCTACAAAAAGGACATCGCGCACCTTACATATACACATACATTCAGACAGACATACATACTTACATACATACAGACACATGTTCACAGGATGGGAAATTTTGAACACCGTTGTTGTTGTTGTTGTTGTTCACTTTTATTTACGTTTTGTATAGAAGTACTTCTCCATCCCACTCAGCCAGTCAGCTCCACCTTGCACTGATGTGTATATGTTTTGTATAATATAAGTCCCCCTCCCTCCCACCATACACCTACCCACCCTATTGGTAGATAAAGTAAATAGTTTGTGTTGTCAGTATAGTAATTTAGCCATGTAAAGAATTTGTAAAGGATAGATAGATAGATAGATAAAGGATAAATAGATAGCTTTATGTATGTATACATATATATATAGATAGAATAGATAGATATATTTATGTATGGATAGATATATGGATAGAATAGATATATAGATAGATAAGATAGATTGACAGATAAATGGAAAGTCCCTAGATTTGGTAGGGGTAGGGGTAGGTGGGAAAATGATTGAATGCACCGCCACGTCAAATGTAAAAGTCCCTACATATTTTTGGGGTGGGGTAGGTGGGAAAATGATTGAATGCACAGGACAGGACCCCCACCTCCCCCCACCCACCCAGTGAATGCACAGGTTCTTCTTCCCCCCCCCTCTCAATCCGAACCCCCCCCCTTGAATGCACCACCGCCCCATCAAAGAAAACGAATGCACCTCCCCATCAAAGAAACGAAACGTAATCTGTGTGTGAACGAGGAGAGAACACATGTAAACATAACATAACACAAGTAGCCAGAAGATAATGATGATGAATGTGAGAGGGAAGAAGAAGAAGAGTGTGTATGTGTGTAGGCAGGTGTATTGGTTTGGTGGGTGGGTTGGTTGGTTGGTTCCCTGTCTCTCTCTCTCTCTCTCTCTCTCTGTTGGTTGGTTGGTTCTCTCTCTTTCTCTCTGTTGGTTGGTTGGTTCTCTCTCTCTCTCTGTTGGTTCTCTCTCTCTCATTGTGTGTTGGTGAGAGTAAGCCCTACATAGTGACACCCGTGGGACATAGAAATTATTACACTGTATAAGTTCCCTTCCTATTGACTGACAGACTGACACACAAAATTCCCAGCCTAAATTAAGGGGAGATTCTCTTGTTGGTGAATTGGAAGGATACTTACTAATAAATCCTCCATTTTATCCCACGAAACAGATCCCATAGCTACTAGTACCACTGGGGATTTCTGTTTATTTATTTTTCTGACGTAATTGTGGAGGAATCAGCTGTAGCCTTCTAATTGTGATGTAGTTAAAAAAAAATTGGAGATAATATATGTAGTAGTGGTGGGGAGACTTTGTCGTAGTGGTGGTGGTGGTGGTAGTGAGAGACTGTGTCGTAGTGGTGGTAGTGGTGAAGGTGTGTCGTAGTAGTGGTGGTGGTAGTGGTGAAGGTGTGTCGTAGTGGTGGTGGTGGTAGTGGTGAAGGTGTGTCGTAGTAGTGGTGGTGGTAGTGAAGGTGTGTCGTCGTGGTTGTGGTCAGTAGGAGGAGGAGGTTATAGAGGTGGTGGGAGGAGTACAGTAGGTTGGGTGGTGGTGATGATATGATAAAAGGTACCCGTCCAGCCACAACGCCATTCACTCTCTCTCTCTCTCTCTGATAGGCATCTACCCGGGGACAGAAAAAGAAGAGGAGTGTGTGAGTATGGTGGGAACGAACACAACACTGAAGAGGAGGAACGTGGGAGACAGCTAGAGTTAGGGTACATGGGGTGGACACAAGGAGAGATAAGACTTGAGGAGAGAATGGACATAAGGGATTTGACGACTGGGTGGACACGAGAGAGATATGATTTGAGGAGAGAATGGACACAAGGAGAGATAAGATTTGAGGAGAGAATGGACACACGGGGGATTTGACGACAGGGTGGACACAAGAGATAGATTTGAGGAGAGAATGGACACAAGGATTTTAGGACAGGGTTGACACGAGGAGACATAAAAAAAATTGAGGACATGTAGGGTAGACACGAAGAGAGAATGGGCATGAGGAATTTTGGACAGGGTAGACACAAGGAGAGATAACATTTGAGGACAGTGGACACGAGGGATTTGAGGACAGAAGGGTATATAGGTAGGCCACCAGACAACTAGTAGATAGATAGTAGAGATAAGATTTGAGGACTATAGTGGGTGTTCCTCCAAGCCTCTGAAAACAAGTTGAAGAACGGTGGTAGTTTCTAATGGCTAGAGGACGGAGGAAAATGTATGTATGTATGTACCACTGTGACACCCACTATTTCCCTACAAAATGTAAAATTTAATATAAACAAACATCCGGGAAGAGTGATATAAACATACACAAAAAGCAAGGCCAATACTAGAAAACACCTTGATAAACAGTATATATATATATTTATAAATTCTATATATACGGTAGTGTGCGAGCCACGAACCGACTATAGCCCCAACACTTTGGAATTATCCCTCGCTAGAGATGGCCATGATAAGAGGTGGAGGCGGAGGAGGAGTGGGACAGACAGACAGACAGACAAGACAGACCATCTCAAGACACGTGCGGTTACTGTGTTTACAATGCCCCCGGGGTTACATGGAGGTGTTTACGTGCCTTATGGAGCTATGTAAATTCTTTCTACTAATATGACCGTCAACAATGATATAAGCCTTGTATGTTTGTGTGTGTGTGTGTGCTATACCACGTTCGTTACTCTTAGCTTGCATTTAGGCTATAGCTTGCTTCATGGTATAGCTTTGTAGATTGAGGACATGTAGATATATTTTTAAACATAATTATATACCCTCCCTTTTGCACACCCTACCTCCCTTCCCTTTTTCACCCCCTCCCTACCTCCCCTTTTCACCCCCTCCTTACCTCCCTTTTTCACCCCCTCCTTACCTCCTTTTTCACCCCCTCCCTCCTTACCTCCCCTTTTCACCCCCTCCCTCCCTCCCTCCCTTTCGTTTCCCTCCCGATGTTCATCTAGATAAGAGAAGGAACCATCACGAAACTATTACCACCTTCTTGGCTGTCATAAATTCCTCCTCCCCCCCCATACCGCCCCACTCTCTCTCTCTCTCTCTCTCTCTCTCTCTCTCTCTCTCTCTCTCTCCACCAGTCAGTACCTCCCTCCCTTTCTTTCATTCTTTCTTCCTTCCGTCTTCCCCCCCCCCCTCTTCCACTACTACCCATGCCTCCCTCCTTCCTCCATCATCTTGACCTCCCACTACCACCACTATACTACTATCATCACCACCACTTCCTTCACCTTGATCTCCACCTCCACTACCACCACCACCCTTATTTCTCCACTATGGACCCCTCCCCCCTCCTAACCACCACCACCACCACTATCATATCCCTTCTTCCCCCTACCACTACCACCACCACCATCACCACCATACCATACCAACTGCCTTCACCACTACCTCCCTTCACCACCATCACTACCATCACCACCACACAAACTGCCTTCACCACCATACATACATACATACATCACTGTCTTCCGTGTACACTATTCCCTTGTGTCCAGTCTAGTTAGACGAAACTATTTCACCCCTTCTAAACTTTCTCCTTCTTGGCCATTACTCATCAAACTCCTTATCTACCATCACTACCACAACT
>JAWZYT010001520.1:0-145000 GCA_034508575.1 Petrolisthes manimaculis
GATGATGATGATGAGAGAGAGAGAGAAAAAAAAAGTAGAAAAAAGAAGTAAGCAAGCAAGGGGGAGGGGGATGAATTAGAGAAGAAAGGAGGAGGAGGAAAACAACGAAATATAGGAAAACAGAAACAGATACGGAAAATGATGGAGGAGAAGAGAAAGAGGGAAGGAGGAGAAAAGGAGGAGGTGGAATATAAGTAGATGCAAAAGACGAAAAGAGGAAAGAGGCGGAGGAAGAAGAAAGAGGAAGAAGAGAAAGGAGAAAAGGATGATGAGCAAGAGGCACTATCAATAGCAAAAAAAAAAAAAAAAAAAAAAAAAAAGAGATTCTCATGAGGCATAGGAAGGGTCTGTATGGTCTGAGGTCTACCTACAACACACACACACACACACACACACACATACACCCTGGCCTCCTCATCACCATTTTCATACTGTAGGAAGAGTCTGAGGTCTTCCTACAACACATACACACACACACACACACACACCCTGGCCTCCTCATCACCATTCTCATACAGTACACACATAGCCAGTTTACGTTATTAAGAGTTTTTCCTTATTTCATGGTAAGATCCAGAGAGAGTCTTGTTGATCTTGCTTCATGGTATCCCTTCTTTTCAGTGACAGATTTTCGTTTGTTTGTTTTCTCCTTCCCTCCTCCTCGTTATTCTCTGCACTCGTCCGTCCCCTTTTTCCTTATTTCGTCCGGCTATAGGCCTACTCTGTTCAAAATTTGTGCTCCACTGGCCTCTTATGCTTAGATAGATAGAAATAGATGGATAGATTGATAGAAATAGATAGATAGGTTGATAGATTGATAGGTAGAAATAGATAAATATAGAAATAGAGATAGATAGATAGATAGAAATAGATGGATAGATAGAGGCCAATGGAACACAACTTTTGAACCGAGTATAGTCTCCTCGTGCTGTACATACCTGCCACACCTCACCCTTCTCCCTGCATCACCCCTCCACCAGGCACCAGTATAAGCCTCTTGCCCCCTCACTCCTCAAAAGCCTTGTCAAGCTTACCCGGGAGGCAGGTTTTGGTCTGGTCTGGTCTGGTCTGGTCTGGTCTGGTCTGCAAGAGAGGGGGTGGGGGGTTCATGAGTCGGGATGGTAGACACATACATACATACATCCCTGGGGAAATCTGACTCCTTCCTCCCACACTTATATGACCTTCACTTCACTGACCTTCATTCCATTTTATTCATACACATTTTTTTTTTCTCTCTCTCTCTCTCTCTCTCTCTCTCTCTCTCTCTCTCTCTCTCTCTCTCTCTCTCTCTCTCTCTCTCTCTCTCTATTTTCCCCTCTCACTATCCCTTCCTTCACGCACTTCCTTATCTGCAAAACCTTTTCCCATTCTTGTCACTCGTTCGAATCTTTTCCACACACACACACAGACAGACACACATTCGTTCATTCTCTCTCCCCGGGGCTTACACAATGAGTCTCAATTTTTCATACGTGCAAACATATAAATAAATAAAAAAATAAAAAAAAGAGGCTCGTGTATGCATACATATTGCGAATTAATATTGAATGTCACGGTATTTTTTTTTTTTTTTTAACTTTTGTCATGTTTTCCATCCTGTCACCCAGTTTGAACACATGGTGGGTGAGTCGGGGTGGGTGTGTAGGTGGGGAAGGAATAGGTGGGTGTGTTGGGAGGGGAAGGAGATATGAGGGTGTGTTGGGAGGGGAAGGAGATAGGTGGGTGTGTTGGGAGGGGAAGGAGATAGGTGAGTGTGTAGGTGGGGAAGGAATAGGTGGGTGTGTTGGGATGAGAAGGAGATAGGTGCATGGGTGTGTTGGGATGGGAAGGAGATAGGTGGGTGTGTTGGGATAGGAAGGAGATATGAGGATGTGTAGGTGGGTGAGTCGGGGTGGGTGTGTTGGGATAGGAAAGAGATAAGTGGGTGTGTAGGTGGGGAAGGAGATAGGTGGGTGTGTTGGGATAGGAAAGAGATAGGTGGGTGTGTTGGGATAGGAAAGAGATATGAGGGTGTGTAGGTGGGGAAGGAGATATGAGGATGTGTAGGTGGGGAAGGAGATATGAGGGTGTGTTGGGATAGGAGAAGGAGATAGGTGGGTGTGTTGGAATGGGAAAGAACCACGTGATACCCAATTTAATTAATAGTTTTAGGTTCGTTTGATGAGCATGAAGTGGTTATTATCCTTTATGTTTTAATGATTCAGTCCCTTTGTTCCCTGGTATTTGTCTCTATAGTATTTTAACAAGTGTGATATTTAGTCCTGTATGGTAATAGCCCAGATGTTCGAATTATGAGTCACATGTCTATGGGTTAATTAGAGTTTAATTGTGTTTTCCTCTTCCTATACTGTCACTGTTATTTTCTCCTTTAGTTCTTCCCGTAGCTTCTCACACTCTCCTTACCTCTCTCTCTTAACTCTCCACGCCTCTATCATCACTCTTCTCATTTCTCTCTTAACTCTCCACGCCTCTATCTTCAACCTTCTCATTTTTCTCTCAATTCTCCACCCCTCATTCGTCACCCTCCTTATTTCCCCCCCGTCTCTCTTTGCTCTCATTACCGCTCTCCTCACATTACCTCTCACTCACCTTCCTATCTTTCCCATATCCTACCTTTTCCCTCTTTTCCCCCCATCTATCTCTAAGTCAGCTTTTCCTCACTCTTTCCACCTTCGTTTCATTCTCTGTACCTTCCCCAAATTCTCTCCATCTTCCCCTAATTCTCTCCACCTTTATTACCCATCCACTTCACCTTCCCCTGACCTCTGCTTCTATCCAACTTTCATTTCCTCTCTCCTCCCTTCTTCACCTATACGCCTCATTTCAATCTTCTTTCCTCTCGCTCTCCACCAACCTACCTCTTCCACCATCGACCTCGCTACTTCACGCCCCACTCTCACCTAATCCAGGCTACAGGTGGGGTATGTGTACAGTGGATCAGCTGGCTTAGGTGACCTTTCCTCGGCTCCTTCACTGCCAGGCCTTATATGCCTTTACCCTGCCTTTACCTGCCTTCCTCACCGTCACCAATCTCACCGAGTACTCAACACTCCTACACCTGTCACACTTTTATAACCTCGTACTTCACTTCTGCAGTTGTCTATAGTTTTCGTAGATTATTATTCATTCGGACTAACTTTATTTTACATTTTACTTCACTTCTGCAGTTGTCTAGTTTTCACAGATTATTATTCATTCGGACTAACTTTATTTTACATTTTACTTCACTTCTGCAGTTGTCTAGTTTTCACAGATTATTATTCATTCGGACTAACTTTATTTTACATTTTACTTCACTTCTGCAAGTTGTCTATAGTTTTCATAGATTATTATTCATTCGGACTAACTTTACTTTACAGTTTATTTCTCAACATTATCTCACTATTCTTAGTTGACTTTAAGAGGGAAATAGGGCTAGTAAGTGGCCAAAGTTAATCCTCTGTAGTCAGCTGTCATGTTTCAACCTCTACAACACACATCACCCTAATCAATATAGATAGCCTTCCTTTAATGGCAAGCTTCCTTCCTCCCTTATCTCTCACACCCTCCCATTACATTTTTATCTCTTCCTCTCTATTTCCCCTTACCCTTCCTTATCCTTCATCTTTCCTTACTCCTTTCACTCCCTATATTTTGTATCTTTTCCCTTTCTCCTTCCTTTCCACACTCACACATTGCACGGATATCTCTTCCTCTCCACCTCCACCTCTCTTCCTTATTCCCTACACTCCCCTTCCTCCCTTCTTAGTATTTGTTCTCCTTCTCTCTTTAACTTCACTGTTTCGTCCTTTACATCTCTTTCACTGTTTCTATTCCTCTAACTATACTTTGCACTTTCTCTTCAGTATCCTTTCATTTACCAACATCTCTTTTAGCCCCTTCTTCATCCCTCCTCTAACCTTCACAATAATTTACTACCCCTTCCCAATTATTTCTTTTACCTTCCCCTATCCCATTCCTCAACCTTAAAACTACCATTTCTCCCTCACTTACCCGACCCCTTCCTCTGTCACCAAATACACATTCTCTTAAGTTACAAACACCAAACCTGTGGTAGTTCCTAAATGATTATCCATACTATGAAACAACACCAGTAAGCCCTCATGATTATGGGTGGGTGGGTGCGTCTTGGGGCTTTGCTTGTGGCTAGTTATTTTGTGATTATATTCAAGGGTAAACTCCATTGTTGAGTGGATAAGTGCGAAAAGGCTACCTGCCACAATTCTGAATACCGCACATGTATAATTCTAGCTAACACTAGATTATAATACACTGCTGAGAAATAATAACAAATTCAATGAGAAAGTTAAGATAAATGTGAGAAACTTATCGTAGAAGTGACAAGTGAGGTGAGATGTGAGGGTGGCTGGTGTGTAGTGAGATAACCCCATGACTCTCCCTCCTAACCTCACCTCACCTCACTTCAACCCGGCCCGGCCCACCTTTCAGTTTAATTGACATGCAATTTCCTTCCACTCTGGTGCTCGTCCCCGCTAGACGTGTCCGCCCCCAGCATCCAAGACTTTAATAAGGTCCAATGACACGGTAGAGAATTGGCATTGAACTTTGTCCCCTCTGGTTTCTTACAAGTTTTATACCCTAACGTTCCACCAGTCACAAATGCTGACGTTTCATAAAGATAGAGAAATAGAGCGCGTTCACTTTTCTTTTCACTTTTCTATTTTGAAGATGTTTTGTTTACATTTAGACGGGATTTGTTGCTTTGTTATGACCTTAGTACTCGGTTATTTAAAGAATCTTGTGTTGATAGGGTTACCAAAGAAATTCGCTGTTCATGATATAATTAAAATATAATTATACAATATGTATGTCTCTAACTCATCTACAGATCTTTCAAAAAAAATATTTATAACATTTATATTTGTTGCATTATATTTAATTTCGTTTCAACCATGTGAACATTCACACCCAAACACTTATCCTACCAACCAATCAAATAAATAACTGACTGATATTCTTAATACTCCAACTAACTCAACAGTCAACTAATCCACGAAATAATGGACTAAAATACCTAACGTAAGCAGCGACGCGTGTGTAACTTGGTCCTCGTTACAAACATAAATCCCACGTCAAGAGCGGAAACTTACACACAAAACAAACTAACAAAGAAGAGTGCTAGTAACTGCATGCAGGCCATAAACGTCTTGTGATAAACGTGGAGACTTGCAAAGTTAGTGTTGGGTTGACTGTGTCAGGTGAAACATCAGAGCTTTTGTGTGTGTGAGGGTGAGATGGTGTGCTGACTTGCTGACAGAATAGAGAGGAGGAAGGAAGGAAGGATGAAAGAGGACAGAAAATAGCAGAAAGGAAAAATAGTAAAGTGACGGGCTAGTGAGAGAAAGAAGGGAAGAGGATGATAGAGGAGGAAAGAAAATTTGGGACGGTGGTATGAAAGGTAGTTCGGGTGAGGATACCCAGCAAAGAAGAAAAATGGAGGAAGACGTGAGAGTAACAAAGGTGGGAAGATATAATGGACAAAGGAACGGAAAGGAGAGGAAGAACATTTGGAAGGAAGGTAGAAAGAGAGGAGAAAAAAGATGGGAGAAAAACGCTGAAAGAAAGGAAGGGGGAATGGAGAGGAAAAGCAAAAAAAAGAAAGGAAGAAATAAAGGATGGAAGGTAAGGAGAGGAAGGAAAGCAAGGGAAGGAAGGATGGAAGGTAAGAAGAGGAAGGAAAGCAAGGGAAGGAAGGATGGAAGGTAAGGAGAAGAAGGAAAGCAAGGGAGAGCTAGAGGATAGACAGGTGCATGAAGAAGGGGGAGGGTGAGGGTGAGGGGTACTGTGTTGTTACCAAGGGTCTCGTCCACCTGACACCACCACCTGTACACTCACACGCCGCTGTGCAGACTCACGCACGGAACCAGGAAGGGTAACACTGAACCAGGGAGGGGGGGGGGGGGGTAACACTAGGCAGGCAGGCAGGCAGGCAGGCAGGCAAGATGGTAGGAAGAGGTACATACAGGCAGGCAAGATGGTAGGAAGAGGTACAGACAGGCAGGCAAGATGGTAGCAAGAGGTACAGACAGGCAGGCAAGATGGTAGGAAGAGGTACAGACAGGCAGGCAAGATGGTAGCAAGAGGTACATACAGGCGAGCAAGGATAGTGATCAGAATGGTAGGAATATAAGGAAGAGTGAAAGTTGGCCAGGATAGGAAGGGTTTCAAGGATAGAGGAAAGATAGTTCGGGATGGTGTAGTTGTTAACGTGTAAGACAGCAGGCAAGATTGTGGGAAGATAGACATGATAGCAGGAAGGGAAACCAAGGGGAAACATGTATAGTTGAAGGAAAAGATAAAAGGCAGTGAGTGAGATAGGCAGTACAGTCGGGAGTAAGTCAGGTTAACAGAGAGGGAAACAGAAGCCAGGCACATACAATTTATATAGGACAGTACGGTATGGAGGATTGTATGTACGCTGGATGGCAAAGAAAAAGGACATGAAGGAACGATGTAGGCTGGAAGGTAAACATGGTACACACTGATAGGTAGACATGCAGAGTGGCAGAGGGAGCTAGTGAGGTTACAAGGACACAAGGACTAGTAGTATATTTCAAATTATTTTTCGATCCATACCAATGAAAGAAGGTATGTAGAGAGACGGAGGCAAGGAACAGGAATATCACACACACACACACACAACACACACACACACACACACACACACACACACACACACACACACAAGTAAAGAACCAAAGAGGCAGGGTGACAGGAGGAAGGGAGGAAAAGACTAAGCGAGCGAGAGAGGAGGGGAAAGAAGAGGAGGAGGAGGAGGAGGAGGAGGAGGAGGAGGAGGAGGAGGAGGCGGAGGAGGAGGAGGAGGAGGAGGAGGAGGAGGAGGAGGAGGAGGAGGGAGGAGGAGGAGGAGGAGGAGGAGGGGAGTAACCTAGTAATATAACTATTGCACAATAAACATTATTGTCCACCCTAATAATACATCTATAATAAACAATAATGCTCACACAAATACATCTATAATACACTGTACTTTCTAGCATAGTAATATATACATATCAAGAAAACATGCAAGAAAAAACAAACAATTCATATTTGCCCTTCTGCCAATTCTCGAAAAACGTTGAAGGAAGGAAGGCAGGAGGGAGGAGGAGGGGAAGGAAGGAAGGCGGGAGGGAGGAGGAGGGGAAGGAAGGAAGGCAGGAGGGGAAGGAGTAGAAGCGACTTTCACCTTCACCTTTCTCATGTCACCCCAATTCTTTACATTCTCCAAAAACTCGAGTTACATTCTGACAGATGAAAGAAATTTTGGACACCGATAAAATAGACGGACGGAAAAAGTTTTAAATGCATATACAACGATAATAATTATATAACGCGAATGGTGTAAGTGTTGGGCGAGATGAAGTGGTTGCAGCGAGAGAGACACTAGGCTTACGACACTTACTCATTTACTATCACTCCTTGAAACAACGCTTATTATTATCACAGGTTGAGTTGAGAGGGAAATTATATTGTCTTGGCGAATATGGAGGCAGGTGGTTCCTCCAAAGTGTTCCATGATACATACTACTTTAATTTACTTAATAATTATGATGTATTATTATTACATATTTAATTTAGCATTATCATGGGAATTAGAAGAAGCCAAACGGAAAATATGATATATCTGCACACACACACTCACACACACACACACACACATATATATATATATCCCTCTCTCTCCTGTAACACCTATAACATGCAAACAGCCAACACCTGTGAATATCAATGCTCACATTCCCCATAAAACTAGCAGCCCTTCCCTGCAACCTACACCTGTGAAGGGTAAAGTGTCCCCATTGCCAGGGACAAAATCCTCCATAACAGGTTATGGTGGAAATTTGTCACAGGTGGACATGGAGGGCCTCTCACTCACCCCTCACCTGGGAAGAGAGAGAGAGAGAGAGAGAGAGAGAGAGAGAGAGAGAGAGAGAGAGAGAGAGAGAGAGAGAGAGAGAGAGAGAGAGAGAGAGAGAGAGAGAGAGAGAGAGACTAATAGATGGACAATAAATACAATAGAGTGGGAAAGCAGAAACCTTTACTGGTACTGTGTAGTGTTTTCAGGCAAATTATTACTCTGATTTTCTTTACTATAAAACGCGGGTGGCAATTCATTCATTCATTCCACAACTATTTCACTTACTTTCTCACAGTGCTATCCTTTATATCTACATTTTCTTCTTTATCATTTTACAGTTCCGTTCTATGCTTTCTTTCATTATTGCTTTTCCTCCATTATCAACGTGGCTTTATCACCCATAGACGCCTATTTTATTTTAACCTTTTCATGAAAATGTAAAAAAAAAAAAAAAAAAAAAAAAAAAATCTTAAAGTAATTTTTTTTTTCTTAAAGTAAAAAAAAAAAATCTTAAATCATCATCAGCAGCAGCAGTAGTAGTCTAAATACCACCACCTGTGTATATAATGTTCATTTACGCCTCTTTCACTCTACTTTCCCTTAATTACTCGCCCACATCACATTCAATAAGATTATTATAATTTTGCTCTACACCAGGTTTACTAAATCGAGTAGATTCTCTTCCGTCAAGATATTCCTTAGGGAGCGGCAGGGAAAGATAAGGTGATAGGGAGAAGAGAGAAGAAAGGGGGAGGTTGGGGTGAGAAGAGGAGGAGAGAAAGAGAGTGAAGCGAAGGTGGAGGAAGTGTAGATAGAGTAGAGAGAATATAAAAGAGACCGAAGTAGAATGACCCATAAAATATATATATAACTATATCATATACAATGAAAGAATAAATTGTAAAAATGAAAAATACAAACCATTAGCAGATGAAAGTAGAGTAGAAAGGAGAGTGGGAGGAAAAAGGCGAGGCATGTTGATTGATTCAGTGTGGCAGGCCTGGGAATCAACTGTGTGTGTGTGTGTGTGTGTGTGACAAATCTTGGTCTAGTCTCTTTTCCTGGCTTGAAGGTCTGCATCTAGACTCGAAAAAATGCAAGACTTTGACTGACACAGGGTAATGGTGTGAGCACTGAACTGGCTGGTAAAATTCTACAGAGCCAAAGAAATTATACGGAACTCTATCGGTGAGGAATAAACCCTCGACCAAGTCGGAGAATAATACATAAATAATACTGATAGGAGAATAATACATAAATAATACTGATAGGAGAATAATACATAAATAATACTGATAGGAGAATAATACATAAATAATACTGATAGGAGAATAATACATAAATAATACTGATAGGAGAATAATACATAAAAGAGACTATGCGAAATAAAATGATCAAGCAACAGCAGCAGACAAGAATGTGCGAAGGTAGCTGAGATGCGTACAAAGAAGATGAAGGCTAAGGCGTATACTCTGGGGGGGAGGAGGGGAATTAAGGAGCAAGTGGGCGTGGGCGTGAGGGTGGTGTTAAGGCATTCTTTAGGGAGTCAGGGACAGCTTGAAAATTGTATGTGCTAGTGTGTGTGTGTGTGTGTGTGTGTGTGTGTGAAAGTGAAATTCAGTCGCAAACTAATATCTTCCTCAATATAGAAAAATTATTATTGAGTTAGAGTTGCAATGCGTGGGCAGGTGTGTGATATTGAGGCAGGTGTGTGTGATATTGAGGCAGGTGTGTGTGATATTGAGACAAGTGTGTGTGAAGTTGAAGCAGGTGTGTGGAATGTTGAGGCAGGTGTGTGATGTTGAGGCAGGTGTGTGATGTTGAGGCAGGTGTGTATGATGTTGAGGCAGGTGTGTGATGTTGAGGCAGGTGTGTGATGTTGAGGCAGGTGTGTGATGTTGAGGCAGGTGTGTGATGTTGAGGCAGGTGTGTGATGTTGAGGCAGGTGTGTGATGTTGAGGCAGGTGTGTGATGTTGAGGCAGGTGTGTGATGTTGAGGCAGGTGTGTATGATGTTGAGGCAGGTGTGCAACAGCGACAACAACAATGGCGTACTATGTCTCCTCTTTACTTTTTCAGGCGATAGTGAGGAGAACAAGGGAAGACTTCATGAATTTTGCATGCCCACCTCCTGTTACACACACACACACACACACACACACGCCAGGAGGGGGAGAGGGAGGAGGGGGTGGAGGCAGATGTTATCGAAAATGGAATGCTGGACAATAAGCCAATACTGTTTGTGGTTTTTCCAGGGCAGAGGGACACGTGACTTAGGCCATCTAGCTATTTATAGAGCCCCAGGTTACCACTATCTGATGGAAGGACACACGCATACATACATACATACAATACATAATCACGCACTCAATGGTGGTGAGGGAGGGTGGTATAGTTGTGGCAGTGAGTAGTATGGGTGGTGGTACTGGAGGCTATTACCAAGAGTAGTGGTTGTGGTTTTGGTAGTCGCTATTGAATGACAGAAAATGTAGTATATAGTTATAAATCTTTCGTTCAGGAAAATAGCAGGCGTTCTTCGCATTGCAGTTGTAGTAGTGATAGTGGTGGTTAAGGGAACAAACAGGTGGGTGGAGTGGTGGTTTAAGAAGACAAACAGGGGGGTGGAGTGGTGGTTAAGGAGGGTGTAGTAGTGGTGGTGGTGGTGGTGGTGGTGGTGGTGGTAAAGGGATATCAGGTAATGCCACGGAGACTGTCCAATAATCCGGGGTTATTATCAGAGGTGGACAGGTTGAAAGGGAGAGAGAAGGTCTGCCCCAGGGATCACCATATGCATTACCAAGCGTCAACCAGGTCACCACACCACGATCACCAGCTTCCCACCACCAACATACCAATAAATCAATTACAATTATTTTAGTACTCCATCAGGATATTTGAAGCAGACTTGGATACTTATTTTGGGCTTGTGACTGAACATAGGCCTACTGTACTGTACGTCTAAAATTGAGCACGATATTCAGGAACAATTATTCTTAAGGGGAAAATCTGTTTTGGTAAATTGGAGGGCTACTGATTCCTCCAAACTATCCTAACAAACATTTATTTCACTTCAATGTTACTAATAAGGGAGATATGTTTCTCGACATTGTTTGGAGCATTCAGTAGCCCTCATATTTACCAAAAAGATGTTTTTCCTTTAACAAAATAATAATCGAAATATAATATAACACCTTAATCAACAAAATATATACCCTTAATCTAAGTATCTAACCCAAATATTTAATCAGTATGAATAAAAATATCTAATCAGTATGAATACAAATATCTAATCAATATATAATCAAAATATCAAATCATAATCAAGTAAAATAATTTAATAAAAATATGTCTTTAAACAAAACAATTACGGAATATTTGGTAGGAGGTTCAGGCACAATTTACACCCCAGTCTGTACAGCTGCAGTCACAAAGTTTAAGTAAAGTCCTCATGCTGCTCTTCAGTGACAACAAATTTAAATATATCGTGAATAAATGTGATGAAAAAATAAACTTGTAATGATTTATACTTCCGTCCTAAGTTAAATAAATTCACATCAATATATCGTAAAATCTTCTCACTCTTATTAATCCAAGTTTACCGGGATGATGCACAGCAATTTTCGTTCGCTTCTGTATGTGTGCAATGAGAGTCTGAGAGTTAATGTAAGCTTAAGGGTGTGTGGGAATAGGGGGACAGGCTTGGGGGGGGGGTTTGGGGGGTGCAGGAATAGGGGGACAGGCTTGGGGATTTTGGGGGGGGGGTAAGAAATAAGGGGGACAGGCTTTCTACCCACCCCAAGCCCGTCCCCCTATTCCCGCACCCCTCCAGTGCCCCCCAAGCCTGTCCCCCTATTCCCGCACCCCTCCAGTCCCCCCCAAGCCTGTCCCCTACTCCCACACACCCCTTAATCAGAGTGTGTGGATGGAGGCTGTGAGGAGAGCAGAGAAAAACCGGAAAGCAATGTACTCGTGCCAGTGGCGTGTTTGACCTGGCGGAGATGGTAAGTGCCAGGGGTCAACATGGAGTGAGTGAATGGGTGGGTGGGTGAGCAGGTGGTGGGTGGGTGAGTTTTGATGAGTGGATGGGTTGCTGGGTGAGTTTGGATGAGTGGGTGGGTTGCTGGGTGAGTTTGGATGAGTGGGTGGGTTGCTGGGTGAGTTTGGATGAGTGAGTGACTGGGTGGGTGGTGGTGGGTGGATTGGTGTGTGAGTTTAGATGAGTGAAGTGAGTGAGTGAGTGGGTGGGTGAGTGGGTTGGTGAGTGAGTTTAGATGAGGGAGTGAGAGAGGGGGTGGGTGGGACTGAGTGAATGAGTAAGTGGGTGGGTGAGTTTGTATGAGTGAAGTGAGTGAGTGGGTGGGTGGGACTGAGTGAGTGAGTGGGTCGGTGGGTGCAGAATGGCGAGGTTGTGAGGGATATGGAAACAAGAAGGACGAATGAGTGGAATACCGAGATTAAAGAGGTGGAGGTAGAAGGTTGGATGAAAGTGGTAAATAATTGCAGGGATGGAGAAGAAAAAGGTGGATAGCCATAGGAAAATGCATAGAGGTGGAAGGGAAAAATGTGGATATTAAGGGAGTGGGAACCAGAGGTCACTCACTGTAATCACATATTTTGCTTGTGGAGTTTTTACTTATTTTTCACGAACAAACATGGCTGGCTGAAAACTCTAGACGAGCTTCTGGTACACAGTCATAGTCATACATGGATGATGAAAATTATACACACAGTGCACCTTAAGTCAAGCGATTACACTGATCTCTGGTGGCAGCGGACATGACATTAGAATCTGAGTATACAGAGCCTACCACCACTTACCTTTCTAAGCTCAATACTGTCATGCAATGCCACTAACAATGTACAACGCCGCTTCAACATTTGGCTATCAAATATTTACCTTTTATCTGCACACAGAAAATAGTTGCAACGTAAATAGAATATTGCACTGGTTCTCGCCTGTCTCAGTCGCTTATTTGCTGCTGTACAATCGGGTGAACTGAACCACGCTATTGAATGTGTATCCAGATTCTCGATACGAGATATATACCTGGGATTACAGATAACTGGCAACAAATTGTAATATTATTTATGTTATACTCTCAGATACTGCTACTATCCTTAGCTACACCAAACTTTGCGCTACCATTTCTACAGAATGCAGTAAACTGTCGGATAAATCTAACTTCTTACAAAGGAATTATTAAATAAAGAGTAAATACTAAGCTTTCCTTTCACTGCATCCTCCACTCAGAGTCAGATCACGGGAATGGAGTAAGAGGTAATTTTCCTCAAGTAAATAGAATCGTTTAGCCATGATTCATAGTTACCATTTAGGCCAATGGTAACGCAATGCATCTCTTCTTTAAAACTGTCACTATTGTTCTTTCAGTACTCCAACGTGTCGTTAAACAAAGAGCAATAACAACATATTGATACGATAATGTGCTTTCCAGGAAAATGGTAATACTAATATAATAACACGTACGTTGACAGAAATTGACGAAAACATGACACTTACCTTTTGTTTAGACACAGTAAGAGAAGTTTTCGGGAAATTATCCAAACACAGAATTTTAACTTTTACCTTTATAAAGTATAATGAATTTTTTTTTATAAAACTCTTTAATCAAGTAGAGAGACCTAGCATGCTATAACCTCATTAATGTGGCAATACGTGATCACAGTACTTGGGAAATGTTAACATTAGGCACTAATTACCCATTGGTCTTTTTCTCTCATATTTAAAAATTTGAGTTCGGAATTACCTCCCATGATAAATTGACACAGTTGATTTACTTACTTTAGTATTACTGGGAATTGTACATATAAACACATAAGCAACCACATAAAGGAATCAACACACACACGCAAATACATAAGTTAAATAAGTTACATACGTGTGTGCGTGTGTGTGTAGTACATTGTCACCCACATGTCCAAGTGAGCTACATATAAACTGGCAAATGTTGACCGAGCATGAATGAAAAAAAGTGTCTGCAAGCACTATCGGGTTGGCATATCTCTCAGTAAGTAATATTACGACAACACTCGGCTTCAAGTAGAGCCGGTGTGCTAAATAAAACCTTTTGTTCTTCGATGTTAATAACTGAAAACAACAAAAAGGATCTGAAATAAGCTGCATGGTTGGGGAAGGGGAGAAGAAGAGAAGATGCAGGTGATGTCATTAACACAGGGCTCAGGTGCAGTTGTCGTACACTGACTGCCCTCAACAATGGTCACTTGATACGAGGTGTGTGTGTGTGTGTGTCTGTCTGTGTTTGTGTGTTGTGTGTGTGTGTGTGTGTGTGTGTGTGTGTGTGTGTGTGTGTGTGTGTGTGTGTGTTTGGTGCTTTGAGGGTGGTCAGGTGTGGTGGTGGTGGTGGTAGTGGTGGGTGGGGGATGATGGGTGAAAAAGGATATACACAATACAATACGTGAGCAGGAGAAATATGGAAAGGATGCAGGGGAATGATGTGGAGGGAAGGTGGAGAAGATAGGATACGGAGAGAGGGTAGAGAGGATACTGTAGGATATGGAGAGAGAGGATGTAGAGGATATTGTAGGATAAGGAGCGAGAGGGTGGAGAGGAAATATATTATGGAATGGTGAAGGAGGAGAACATTTGGATAGAATGGAATGGAAGAGGAAATGATGTGTAGAATAATGCATGAGGAAACTCAGGAAAGGCGTCGGGAAGGTGCTTGGCCAATGTACAAAATGAGAATATAAATGCAGCTTTACACCAACTTAAAAATGTATTCCCCTAAAGAGGCAACAAGGTAACCATTAAGCAACGCCTGAAGTAAAAAAAATGGCATGCATTATATTTTTTACGGCAACTGAACGATACTTTCTTATAATTATATGAAAACCTCACAAAATTCAAGGGTTATGAGATCTCTAATGAGGTCACGCACGACATACACACAACTTGAAATTGGGACCTAGATAAATACCTGACTGATTTGGTAATTGACAGACTAATTAACTAACTTGGAAGGTGACGCTAACTTCCTCACTCCCGAGCAAGTACTGGGCAAGAACTGAACTGATAGGGCGAGCAAGAATTGGCAGGGTAGGTGAGTGAACTTGGTGACGGTGAGGGAAGTTATGAGGCTTGTAGTCAACACTTAGGAAGGTCACAAAGATTGAATGAACAAGATATATAACACGACCATCTCCAACACTTAGGTAACATACTGCCCACACACACACACACGCAGGAAGGGATAAAGGAGAAAAGGACAAAATGGATGGATTAACAATGAGGAGGGAGGTTCTGTTTCCTGGAGGAACTTTGGAGGAATCAAGGTATTCTAATGTATATTCTTGACAGATTGAGGGGAAAAATTATTAAGTGGCTGAGTTGTGTTGGAAATGTTAAAAGAAGTAGTGAGTGAGTGAGAAAGTGAGTGAGTGAAAGGCAAATGAACAATTGTATTAACTTGTTGTACTGAGTATTACATATTTGCCTCGGGCTTTAATCAGGCTCAGTGATACCCCCCTCACACACACGTCCCTCTCAACCCTCTGTTCTTCTTCACTCTCTCTCTCTCTCTCTCTCTCTCTCTCTCTCTCTCTCTCTCTCTCTCTCTCTCTCTCTCTCTCTCTCTCTCTCTCTCTCTCTCTCTATATATATATATATATATATATATATATATATATATATATATATATATATATATATATATATATATATATATATATATATATATATATATTTTCTTCTTTTTTGCTTTTTTGCTTTTCCTCTCCACAACTTAGTTTCACTCCTACATTTCAATCTCTTTCCAATACTTATTTATTTATTTCTAGGTCCTCATCTCCCAGTTTCCATATTCTTCTAAACCAATCCTTCTATTTCTACCATTCCATTTTTTCCACTTTCTGTAGCATTCACTTCCATTACTCCATTCCATATGTTTCTTCCATTTTCAAGTAATTAATTCCTGTTCCCTTCGTAAAAGATACCTAAAAACCTCTTTCCTCTTCCAGTTTTTCCATGGATTTTTTTTTCCAATTTCCTTTCTCGTCACCTATATTCCACTCACCTTTTTCTATCTTTCCATTTACATTCCACCTCTGTGTTCCTTGATACATTCCACCTCTGCTCCAGCCCCAGCACCACTCTAGTGACCATGACAACGAGCTCCCACGCGCGTTATATACTCGACAATTACACCGTGTTTTGATCCTTGCCTGGGGGGGGTGGCAGACCGAACGCCTTCTCCTACTCTGTCTCTCTCTCCCTTTGTCTGCATGTCTGTTTGTCTCTGTCAATCGTTCTCTCTGTTCCTTCACATTTACTTCTGTACACCACTCTCTCTCTCTCTCTCTCTCTCTCTTTTTTTTTTTTCTCTCTCTCTCTCTCTCTAAACAACAACAACAACTCTCTGTCAATAAGTTACTGTTTATATTCCTCCGTGTTACCCATCTGGCTTCACACTGGCCCTTCGTTTCATTGATAGTCAAGTGAGCTATTGGTAAACACACATTTTCAGTTCATCATATAACTTTTCATTTGAAACAAATACATATAACAATAACGTGTGTGTTATTATTATTATTATTATTATTATTATTATTATTATTATTATTATTATTATTATTATTATTATTATTATTATTATTATTATTATTATTATTATTATTATTATTATTATTATTATTATTATTATTATTATTATTATTATTATTATTATTATAATTATTATTATTATTATTATTATTATTATTATTATTATTATTATTATTATTATTATTATTGCTAGTATTAATATGACTATCATTTCCTCAAAGTTTTCCCCCTTCGTTAACTTCTCGACGTCATTGAGTTACTTTGTATCTCACCTTTCCTATTACACTTCACACACATTTCAAAATTCCTTCTCGTTATCTTTCATCTCATTTTTATTCTTTTCCTCCAATTTCTCTCTACGCTTCCTCCTCCTTCTCCTCCTCCTCCTCCTCCTTCTCCTCCTCCTCCTTCTTCTTCTCCTCTTCCACCTCCCCATCCTGCTTCAGGTTTCCCTCCTTATGATTTTCTCCTTCCTCCTCCTCCTCCTGCTTCTCCTCTTCCACTTCCCCCTCCTCCTTCAATTTTCCCTCCTTATCATTTACCTCCTCCTCCTCCTCCTCCTCCTTCTCCTCCTCCTCCTCCTCCTCCTCCTCCTCCTGCTTCATCTCTTCCACCTCCCCCTCCTGCTTCACGTTTCCCTCCTTATCATTTTCTCCTTCTCCTCTTCCTCCGTCTTCTTCTCCTCTTCCTCCTCCTCCTCCTTCAGCTTTCCCTCCTTATCATTTTCTTCTTCCTCCTCCTCGTCATGTAACATTCCCTCGGGTCACGTCTACACCTAGGAAGTGATTTATCATTTTTCACTGAATTTGGATTTTTTCCTTGACGTCAAGATCGCCTCTAGTAAATGGCGAAAATCAAGGGAAAACATTTATGAGGGAAAGGGAAAGAGAAAGGAGGAAGAAGAAAGTCCATGTCATTCCTTTTTATTTATTTTACGCAAACTATTACGAATTAAACAAGTGAGACACTGAGATGATCAGTACAGATGTCACTTTTGGAAAGGACACCCAAAGAAAACATGAAAAATATTTCCCTATACCCTACAATGGGTGTGTCATCAGCCTACCCACTATTGACTCATTTAGTGTAAAGGTTCTCCTTCGTTCTTGAAAATATATTCCGAAAGCTACAGTACTTTAAATACGTACGTCTTCAACTGGTTACACACACCATTTAAGAGAATAGTAGAGTGTTAGTAAATCTGGAGTAACTGATTCCTCCAAACTCTTCCAAGCAACAGGACCCCATTATATTTGTCCATCTGGTCCTGTTCCCTGGCATACTTTTGAGGAATGAAGACTCTCCAATGTACTAAAGGGATACTACAGTACTCCCTTAACCACTAACTAGAATGTAATTATTAGTGCCTCAACACCAGACATGCCCAACTCTGAAGATGACTGACTGATCAAGAAGTGGATTGTTGCTGCTGTTGCTACATTGTTTGGTTGGTCAGTAAATAATAATATGAGTTATCACTTAAAGGGTGTGTGGGAGTAGGGGGGCAGGCTTGGGGGGAGTTTGGGGGGTGCAGGAATAGGGGGACAGGCATGGGGTGGGTAAAAAGCCTGTTACCCTATTCCCGCATACATCCCCAAACCCCCCTCCCCTCCCAAGCCTGTCCCCCTAATCCCGCACCCCCCCCCCCAAACCCCCCAAAAGCCTGTCCCCTACTCCCACTCCCCCTTAAACTACCACGTCTTCAAATCTGCTTCTGCTTTTTGTACTCTTTCATACATCACTTTAATTAAGGGGAGATTTACTTATTGGTAATTTGGGATGCTACTGATTCCTCCTAACTATACTATACTAGAAAAGAGACGCCCTTTGTGTACTAATAAAGGATATGTTTCGTGGCATAATTTGGAGGAATGACAGTTCTTCCAATTCAACAACAAGAAAATTTCTCCTTAAAACATTTGCACTTGATAATCATTATGTTGTGTTTTCGACGATTAAAATTCTGACATCAATTAAAAAAAAAAAAAAAAAAAAAAAACACCACACACCGGTTAGCTTATACGACGACGATACTGTTCTTGTACAAATGGTCGGCTCAGTCATTAATATTCACCCCACCCACCCACCCATCCTGCCCTGCCCCACCCATCCTGCCCTGCCCCACCCACCCATCCTGCCCTGCCCCACCCACCCATCATGCCCTGCCCCACCCCACCCATCCTACTCTGCCCCACCCATCCTGCCTCGCCGTTCGCCTGGGTGCCAGTAATTGGAGAGTCGTTTGAAAATGCAATATCGCTGAAGGGTGAGCCAAGCGTTAACCTCCATCAATTTATTAGTACGCCCTCAAAATTAATTAAATGGCTTCATCAAAAATGACCAAAGCTATAGAGGGATTATAACAGGGAGTGATAATACTGACACAGATGACTAACCGATACTCTAGTTAACTAAAACATCCAAGACAGTAATATAGTGAAGGTGATCCGAACTATTACTGTTGTTATTACTATGATCATTATTACCCTAGCGTTATCAGTATTTCCTATGTGCATGTCACTTATAAATACACATATAAATATAGGGTATACATATAAGAATATTTATAATATATATATATATATATATATATATATATATATATATATATATATATATATATATATATATATATATATATATATATATATATATATATATATATATAAAAATTTACACATCAACATTACTTTACGGCATAACAGCTTTAAGGGAAGAGAAAATCTCTTGTTCCACTTTGAAACTAGAGATTACCCCCTTCATTATTCACAAACAAGCCATGTGATTATGTAGACACATGTAGAAACACACACGACATAACAAAGTGTCTGTCCAACATGTGTTCCCTGATTGATGTCCATAATTAGAACAGGTTACTATGGTTACATCAAAACCCCCGTACCTTTCATTTCTGAGTTGAAAAAGACTGAAATATGATGTAACAACTTAATGTATATAATAATATATAGATAAAAATAAATTAAATATATCTAAATATAAAAATAAACTCAAAATATTATAGAATTACACATTTAAAATTGGAACAGAAATCAATTTCATAATATGTAGCTGACTTCTCTAACAGTACTGTATATTATAAATAATACAGCAAGGATAACGAATTGGGGTAAATATTGACAAACTATGACATATCTATTTACATTTTTGCCATACCATTGTCACGGTTTGATCTGTGATCATAACGTAACGTACGTAAGTAGTAGAATGTTATATATTATATATATATATTAACAAAGGAATACCACGTGTGGGGAATGTTCTAGAAGGCATAGAACAATGGAATTTTCCAGAGACAGAGGAATTTGAAATATAGGTACAGGCTATTAATCCCCAGGTAGACAGGAAAGGTCATGTCATGTCAGGTCAGGTCAGGTGAGGTCGAGTACCCACTCACTCCATCCCGTGTCTGGAGTCATTGCTACAAATTTTGCATTAATAATTATGCTATGGGGGCATCTATTACTTATTAAAATTGATTTTGAAGTGGAAGGGAATCATTTGCAAGCAGTTGCATGTTATGGGAAAAGTGATTTGCATGTATAACTAAAGTGTGAGTGACATATGTAAACGTAGTCAAGGATTAGGCCATACGAACACGTAGATATTGGACAGTCTTGATGATGAGTCACTGGCCAGGTAGAATGGGGAGGAGTCAGAAAGGTAATTAATCTCCACCACCCATACCTTGGTTTTGAATACAAGCAGTTGGTAGATAGACACTCAACGAAGAACACACCTCGTATCCAGCCCTCCTTGCTTTGCCTAGGGGCCTATAGTTTTAACGTAACGTCGAAATTGTTTAATTACTTTTTTCACAAGACTTATTGTTAATTAACTCACTATTCATTCGCTAGACGAGAATCAGTAAGGTGTCATTTTATAGGTGAGGAGAGGGCTGGCAGGAATTTACGAGTGTGTGTGTGTGTACGAGGGGACAGTAAACGAGTGTGGAATTGACATTGAAATATACCAACTGGGTTGCTTGATTTCCATTACTATTACGATAACGTAATTACCGTCTCCTGTGTGTGCGAGGGGAAGTGCTAGCTCGTGATAAGTATATTAAAGTAAAGTAATATTACTGTCCACCGTGGACTACGAGCGACTGAGGGAAGCACGTGTAGAGAGGAGCGACGAAGAGTAAGTAATATTTTATTGATAGTTACTGTGAACGGAAGTGTGTGTGTGTGATTTTTGATTGAATTTAATTATTCATTTGTTGGCTTGGAATTTATTAATAAATAGAGAAAATTGGCATTTTGTGTGGTAATTGACCCTTATTGCATGCTCTATAATCATACATATATAGCAGGACGAACCCAGAAATAAATTTATTGTGTTGGAGGGAAGGGATACAGGGATTATAACTCTGGGTAACTCGCTGCAGCCAACCAACGAGATTACATATTTCCAGCAAGGTAAGCTTTGGTAATTATTATAAAGCTACATTCATTGATATCTATCAGTCCACCCCCCACATAATTGGCGCCCCGAACAGGGACCTGCTCTTTGTATTAATTCCAGTCACACACGCCGCACACCTTCACGAGTAGATAGATTACGGTTGTCCAGGAATTAAGGCAAAGGAAACAATAGAAAATATTTTGATATGTATACCGTAGCCGAATTAATGGAGGAAGCCCGAAGCTTGGGATATACAGATACGGTCCGAGATTCGACAGTACGTAGAGCGTCGTCAAGAGGATGACAGGCTCGAAAGGTTGAGTCAGAGAGAGGCTGAAAAGGAACAGAGAGAGGCAGAAAAGGAAGAGAGAGAGAGAGAGCATGAAAGGGAAAAGATGGGCACACGAGCAGAAAATGTGGTGGAACTGCGAGCACCAGGTGAATGGTAGTCAAAGCAGTATTGCAAGCTCGACTACAGTAACTCCGAGACTACAACTGGCGAAGTATGTAGAGGGAGACGAAATTGAACCGTTTATTGAGCGATTCGAGATGCTTGCAGACACATACGTCTTTAGTGACGATGTGAAGAAAATAGAGTTCCTTAACCTGTTCGATGGTAAAGCCCTTAGTATCCTCTACCGACTCGATCCTGACACCAGGAATTATGCGAGTATGAAAAAAGCTCTGTTACAAGCATATGGGGTGACGGTCGATGATGCACGGAAGCAGTTTTTGAGTGCTTCCTTGCAAGATAAAGAGACCGTTGCACAGTTTAGTGCACGTCTCGCTAGCCACCTGGATCAGTGGTTTGATAAGGCCGAAACACCCAAGACGTTGGAGGGGATAAAGGACTTGTTGCTTCGCACGCAACTGGAGAAGTCGTGTCCTCCAGAATTGTCGGCCCAGATTAAAACCATAAGATTAATTGCCTCAAGGAAATGGTGGAAATGTCGGATGCACATTTTAACCGCATACGGTTACCACACGCGGGTTCAGTCGTGTGAGAATTTAACTCAGTTAAATAAGCCTTCCCAAGACTCTGCTGGTTCATATAATAAATCGAGTAATAATGATTATTCACAGCAGCAGAGTCAGGTTGTACGTCAACAAACCTAATCCTCAGTTTAATCACGCCAAGAAACAAGGCAATAATTATTATTCTCAGCAGTCAAGTCAGTACCGTTATCAGGGGAGAAGTAACGGGAAGAGTTATAATAATAACCCATGGTGGTAATAAAGGTTATTATCAGCGATCGGCTGCTGCTACATATACGTATAGTGAACCACAGTACCCAGCTGTAGGTATGGCAGCTACGGCTAGCGCTGCTGGGGGAAACTCCCGAGGGTGGGAGAAGGATATACCCAGCAGACGACGGAAGCTGGTCAGGGTGAGAGGGATGAAGGGTTACGTGTTCACGGGGACCATCGGTGGTTTAAAGGGAAGTGCTAGCGTTGTGGCAAGGACCTTATGTCACGGTTGCCTGAGGAAAATCGAGCGAGTAACTGATTATGGGTTATGATTAGGATTCAAATTACTCGTTTTATTGTTATCTTCGAGTGCAACGAGCACAAAACCCTTTATCCAAACTCAGATTTTGGGGTTCTCCTCGGTCTGATGTTTGGATATTGCATTGGGTCTTCCAAGACTTGGGTTCCAGCGGTTATCCCTGACTCGAGTCTTGGATGATTAATTAATATATATATATTGCCTTACAGGAACTGATGGCAGTTGGATGGTCTCCAGAATAATTTTTTGCATTTTTATTATTACATATTATGTAACAATGACACAATGTATTACATACACCACACTTATATATTGTTTAAATGTGTACTATTGGTACTAGACATTACCAGGTATAATTATTCTTGCCACGGAGTTTCTCCTTAGATTTCCAAAGTTTAAAGTAACTGTTAGGAGTTTTTTCACTCATTGGCAAAAAATAAACACTTAACTGGTATTAAGTCATGACACATACAAGAATGAGTGAAGTGTGAGTGAGTTATTATTGTAATAGTTATACATGCAAAGACGTCATTACCACTTCATTATTTTATTAAACATTGCATAGAGCAATGTCTCTTCTGTGTGTGCGAATGTCACGGTTTGATCTGTGATCATAACGTAACGTACGTAAGTAGTAGAATGTTATATATTATATATATATATTAACAAAGGAATACCACGTGTGGGGAATGTTCTAGAAGGCATAGAACAATGGAATTTTCCAGAGACAGAGGAATTTGAAATATAGGTACAGGCTATTAATCCCCAGGTAGACAGGAAAGGTCATGTCATGTCAGGTCAGGTCAGGTGAGGTCGAGTACCCACTCACTCCATCCCGTGTCTGGAGTCATTGCTACAAATTTTGCATTAATAATTATGCTATGGGGGCATCTATTACTTATTAAAATTGATTTTGAAGTGGAAGGGAATCATTTGCAAGCAGTTGCATGTTATGGGAAAAGTGATTTGCATGTATAACTAAAGTGTGAGTGACATATGTAAAACGTAGTCAAGGATTAGGCCATACGAACACGTAGATAATGGACAGTCTTGATGATGAGTCACTGGCCAGGTAGAATGGGGAGGAGTCAGAAAGGTAATTAATCTCCACCACCCATACCTTGGTTTTGAATACAAGCAGTTGGTAGATAGACACCTCAACGAAGAACACACCTCGTATCCAGCCCTCCTTGCTTTGCCTAGGGGCCTATAGTTTTAACGTAACGTCGAAATTGTTTAATTACTTTTTCACAAGACTTATTGTTAATTAACTCACTATTCATTCGCTAGACGAGAATCAGTAAGGTGTCATTTTATAGGTGAGGAGAGGGCTGGCAGGAATTTACGAGTGTGTGTGTGTGTACGAGGGACAGTAAACGAGTGTGGAATTGACATTGAAATATACCAACTGGGTTGCTTGATTTCCATTACTATTACGATAACGTAATTACCGTCTCCTGTGTGTGCGAGGGGAAGTGCTAGCTCGTGATAAGTATATTAAAGTAAAGTAATATTACTGTCCACGTGGGACTACGAGCGACTGAGGGAAGCACGTGTAGAGAGGAGCGACGAAGAGTAAGTAATATTTTATTGATAGTTACTGTGAACGGAAGTGTGTGTGTGTGATTTTTGATTGAATTTAATTATTCATTTGTTGGCTTGGAATTTATTAATAAATAGAGAAAATTGGCATTTTGTGTGGTAATTGACCCTTATTGCATGCTCTATAATCATACATATATAGCAGGACGAACCCAGAAATAAATTTATTGTGTTGGAGGGAAGGATACAGGGATTATAACTCTGGGTAACTCGCTGCAGCCAACCAACGAGATTACATATTTCCAGCAAGGTAAGCTTTGGTAATTATTATAAAGCTACATTCATTGACATCCATCAGTCCACCCCCACAACCATAAATAAAGGTTTCATCGCCTAATCCTTTGAAATCTTACATAATCTTTTACAAAATGTAAATTCGACGGCGGTTTTCGAATCAGTTACAATAAATAATTCCAGTACTGTAGATCACCGGTCCAATTTCAAGGATAGGGAATTCCAGGCTAGAGAATAGTCACAAGTTAATTCAGAGTGATCACAAAGATAGAATTATAGGGTATATTCTTTTATTCGGAATTTTTCGTTTCATTTACATTTCTCTTCACTTTGTTTCATAGTGTTATAATTTGGAGACACCGTGATTCTGTTCTCGCAATTTTTCTTAGTGAGAGATATGAGTACAAAAGAAGGGAAGTCCTTGTAGGTTTTAGATTCATAGCATAACAGACGAAGGTTACAGGAGGTAGGCCAGTTTTAAAGGAGAGAGAGAGAGAGAGAGACGAGAGAGAGAGAGAGAGAGAGAGAGAGAGAGAGAGAGAGAGAGAGAGAGAGAGAGAGAGAGAGAAGAGAGAGAGAGAGAGAGAGAGAGAGAGAGAGAGATGAGAGGAGAGAGAGAGAGAGAGAGAGAGAAGAGAGAGAGAGAAGAGAAAGAGAAAGAGAAGAGAAGAGAGAGAGAGAGAGAGAGAGAGAGAGAGTGTGTGTTGGTTGTATAGAATGTTTGAGTGTTACCTCGGCAACACCACGGGCCTGAAGTAATCACGGTAATATAATTAATTGTATCCTAATCACGAGTGTTTTAGGTGTAATCAGCTGCAACACTCACTATTATTTTATGGTTGAAATACTAAAGTACTTTCCTAAATGGGATTAGTGGAACCGATTAGTTTCAGTATCTATAATGAATAAATAAATAATAAATAAATCTGTTCTAATGAATATAAAGCAAATATTTAAAAAAATCATGGAATTATTTTATGTATAGTAAATATCTTTAATTAAATATAATTTTAATTAAATATTTTAATTAAATATAATATTAATTAAATATAATATTATACTAGGAATACCAAGCTACTGATAGCCTACAGCCCTGAGGTTGAGCTATAGAAGAAAAAAAAAGCTGCCTATACCGAGCTCTGATCAGTGACGTCTACATCCTGGTGAAACACAATTTTTGAACCGATCTCTTTAGTAATATAAATAGAGCATAAAATACGTATACTGCCCAAATCTTATAACTCAAATACACTCTGCTGTCTAACCTAGTAAAATATATATAGGATAAATAGCATAAAACATGGTACTGTCTATCCATATAATACATTTCAAATACACTATATAAATACACTATATAAATGGAGACTAAAACGCTATATTGTCTGTCTTTGTAATACATCACAAATACACTATACTGTCAATCCTAGTAATATAAAATAATATAACATAAAAACACCATAAGCTACACAAGAGAATATAGTTAACCAGACACACACATAAATCACTTACATTAATAAGCACAGATACAGCTATACTCTTTCTCTCTCTCTCTCTCTCTCTCTCTCTCTCTCTCTCTCTCTCTCTCTCTCTCTCTCTCTCTCTCTCTCGTAAAGGATGAAGAATAGTGGGAAGTGAAGAGAAAGAAGTGGATAAAGAAGATGTATGTACCCGTGAGTGAAGGTGGAGGTGGAGGTGGTGGTGGAGATGGTGGTAGGGATGGAGGTGGAGGAGGTGGAGATGGAGGTGGAGGTGGAGATGGAGGTGGAGGAGGTGGAGGTGGAGGTGGAGATGGAGGTGGAGGAGGTGGAGGTGGAGGTGGAGGTGGAGGAGGTGGAGGTGGAGGAGGTGGAGATGGAGGAGGAGATGGAGGTGGAGATGGAGATGGAGGTGGAGGTGGAGGTGGAGGTGGAGATGGAGGTGGAGATGGAGATGGAGGTGGAGGTGGAGGAGGAGGTGGAGGTGGAGGAGGTGGAGGTGGAAGTGGAGATGGAGGTAGAGATGGAGATGGAGGTGGAGGAGGTGGAGATGGAGGAGGAGGAGGAGGTAGAGGTGGAGGAGTGGAAAGTCCGCTTCACCACCCTTCGCTAAGCTCGTTGGTTCGGGGAGGAGAAAAATAATTGGGGTCAACAAAAACCTTATTGGCATTCCTTACCCGTGACACTGGCGACCACCATTACTACTGCCCACCCCTCCTGTCTGCTCAATGTGTGTGTGTGTGTGTGTGTGTGTGTGTATGTGTGTGTGTGTGTGTGTGAGAGAGAGAAGAGAGAGAGAGAGAGAGAGAGAGAGAGAGAAGAGAGAGAGAGAGAGAGAGAGAGAGAGAGAGAGAGAGAGAGAGAGAGAGAGAGAGGCAGATAGGAAAAGAAAATATTGAGACAGGCAAGGTTAGGAAAGAAATAGAGGGATACGTAGTAAATCAGAGAGACAGCTAAATAGTTAATTACACAACTAAACAGACAACAGACATATGAACAGACAATATAATATAACAGAGAAGAACGCAAAGAAAGAAAAAGGAATTATGTGTTGGTGTGTGAATGTCCTCATCACCGTATGTATTACCTCTTTGTATGTATTACCTCCTCACGCTTAATAAGACAAAATAAATGCTTCACAACATCCAAGGAGAATGAGGGAGAAGGGCTCATCAAGACTCGAGGGAAGAGTGAGAACATCTAGTCAGTGAAACGGGGCAATGTACGTCCGTAGATTTTCTCATAATATTATTTCTCCCCTCTCTCAGGCAGACCTCGTCCAGAAACGTCCTATCACGGTGGAAATCTAGACGCGTTTTATGGGTGAATAGATTGTGTGCAAATATAAAGAGAAAGAGGGACATATGTTGAAGGAGAGAGAGTCAGAATATTGAGAAAGGAAAGAGAGTGAGAGAGAAAGAGAGAGAGAGTGATTGGGAGAAACGAGAAGAGATGCCAAAGGTAAAGAAAGCAAGGAAGGGAGAGGGAGTGAGTCAAGGAAGGAGTGTGTGTAGATATAGGGTTGAAGATAAGAGGGAGGAAGAGATGGACTGAGACAGAGGAGAAGCGGAATGCAAAGACTAAAGAGGAAGGAAGGAAGGAAGGGGGAGTAGGACAATAAGTTTTAATGGGACTTTATACTGATTCCTCCAAACTACTCCGAGAAACAAACTAGTAATTCACTATACGAATTTGGCATATGATTTGTTTTGTTTGTCAGAAAATTTGGAGGAATTAGCGGGCAAATAATTTTCTCCACAACACAAATTGAGAAAGAGGGGAAAACTGAGGAGAAGTGGGAGAAAAAGAAGGGGGAGAAAGAGGACGAAGGGGGAAAAAGAGGACGAAGGGGGAGATAGAGGATTAGGGGGAGATAGAGGAGGAGGGGGGAGAGGGGGGAAAAGGGGGAGAAAGAGGAAAAGGGCAAGAAAGAGGAAAAGGGCAAGAAAGAGGAGAAGGGCAAGAAAGAGAAGGGAGTGGAGATAATGAGTTTGGTTACTCATGGTCGAAAAATTAAGTCAGTTTCCCCAAGGCAGTATCGAAGGAAAGGACAATGAGATAAGACAATATACTCGGCCTCTGAAGCGATACTGGATTCAGGACTTCATTTCAACGGCTGACGAAGATACAGTTAGTTAGACACACAAACCCATTGGGGGGAAGAATAATGTTGGTTAATTGGGAGCACCAGATCCTGCAAGCTATTCCAAGTAACAGGCCACTTTTATTTTTGGCATTCTGGTTCCGTTTCCTGACATACGTTGGAGGAATCAAGAAACTCTATACTGAGGTAAAAGTATACAATCCCCTTAAGGATACAACGAGTGAGGGCACCACAGGGATGGAAAGAAACCCTTGGGTCCAGACAACTTCCTAATGAGAGAACTCGTACTATGATCATTAAAATTTTGGCTTCTTTAACTTCCAGGAATTATACTCATTTAACACACAGAGTTTTATATATGTATGTAAATGTACATAGGAAAGATAATATTTTATAATGTAGATATATAAATAGGTCTGTAAATAAAATAAGGCATGGCTTTAACCATAATGTAACTTAAATTGAACTGAGTAGATTAAAACTCATCTTAGAATTACTGAATAAGAGTCGTTTAGCCTACAAAGACTGTCTCGTTGTTGCAGGTGTGGAATTGTTCCTGCAATTGTCACAGTAAAAGGAAGATGCAGCCCTCCCACTTGGTCAAATTTACAACCTCCTTCCTCTCCTTATTTTTCCTTCCAACATTCTCTTTTATTCTGTCTCTTTCTTTCATTCTCTTTTGTATGGTCTCTCTCCTCCTTTCCTTTTCTCTCGTTTTGAGTCGTCGAGAAAATTTGATTTTATTTTACCCACAAAAAACGTTTACAAATATCTAATTATAAATATAAATGATCGTTTATAAATATCCAAGTGCCTGTGGACAGGTTTTGAAAATCGAGGGAAGGCGAGGGGTAAAGTACTAAACATACATACATATATACATACATGCATATACCAGAATTTCAGCCCCTAAAAGATGCATAAATTCAGCAGGACCATGTAATAATAAGAAATGGAGAGCGTATATTTTCATCTTCAGCCTCAGAATACGTTCATCGATACGAGACTACCACATTAATCCCTCTAAGATGTGTACTATTGCTTCAGCCAAACCCAAACCAGAGATATGTGTAGCCTACTTTACCCTGGTTAATAATCTGGTTAAACAGACGATGGTTAAAAACTGTATCCCATCACAGAACATACTGTAAATTATAGTGATAATGATAAGTATATACCGTAATATTATCATAGTCGATGTAATATGTCAACAACTTCTAGATTTCGTAAATATTCAGTTAAATTTATTTCACAAATATAACTAATGCAGTCTTTCATTCTTTCACAAGTTACATTAAACTGAAGGAACTGAAGGTAACACCAGTGAATTCTACGTATTGTTCCATTTCACATACACCTAATTGAATATTTCATGTTTAGGTGCCATTTCATCAACGGTACTGTTTTCATTAGTGTTAAGAGGTAATGAGAAGGAGAGGTGAGTGGATTAAGGGGGTGTGGGAGTAGGGGACAGGCTTGGGGAGGACTGGGGGGTGGTGCGGGAATAGTGGGACAGGCTTGGGGTAGGTAGAAAGCCTGTCCCCCTATTCCCGCACCTCCCCTAACCCCCCCAAGTCTGTCCCCCTACTCTTGCACCCCCCAAAACGCCCCCCAAGCCTATCCCCCTACTCCCACACCCCTTTAAGAGTAATGAGAAGAAGAGGTGAGTGGATTAATTCTTGGTAATCGTTACCTGACTCGCAAAGGTATATAGAGGTGATGGAACAGAGCTACAAGTGGATGAGTGGATGTAATTTCCTGTATTGTTATTATAAGATGGAATAACAAAGGATCAAGAGCAAATATACACATACAGCACATACAGGCTTCTTTATTATTCTGTATGTGTGTGGGTGTGTCTTACAAATGCCTTACCAAATGACTATATGCATGAGAATGTAAATATTTTGTGTTTGAATATATTTGTGTGCCTACAGTATATAAGCGTGACGGTGTGTGTGTGTGTGTGTCTGTGTGTGTGTGTGTGTGTGTGTGTGTGTGTGTGTGTGTGTGTGTGTGTGTGTGTGTGTGTGTGTGTGTGTGTGTGTGTGTGTGTGTGTGTGTGTGTGACAGAGAGGGACTTTCCAGTGACTGTAGCACTGGAGGCATTCAGGATACGCCCCTAACACACACACACACACACACAAGAGATGCTATGCCCACAACAACACATCATTAACTCGCAACACAGAATACATACATACATACATACATACATACATAGGCGTTGTGGTGTTGATGAATGTTGGAGAGGGTTAAGTGGACTACATATATACACACACACATATATATAAACACACACACAGTTACCAGTGCTCTGACGCCTCCTCCTCCTCCTCCTCCTCCTCCTCCTCACCCCCCCTCTTCCTTTTGTTTCTTCTCTTCCACTCATTCTCTCTCCGCACCCCTCTTCCTCTCGTTTTTTCTCTTTTTCTTATCTTTCTCTTGCTTCTCTTCCTCTATACACCACACTCTTGAAGGTCAAAATCTAAATAAATAAATGAGTGGTGATGAATATGATGAGAGAGAGAGAGAGAGAGAGAGAGAGAGAGAGAGAGAGAGAGAGAGAGAGAGAGAGAGAGAGAGAGAGAGAGAGAGAGAGTTACATAGAGTTACATAGAATCACAGACCACAACAGACCTTACGGTCCACACGGGGTGATCTGATTAGAAGGTTACTGGTGGAGAAAAAATTTCTCCCCAGTGATAGTCGTAGATAAGGATAGCAAAGTAGAAGGCTCTCTCCCCACCCTCCACTCCCTCCGGCCTGAGCCGTACAGGAAATAAAGTCAGGAGTCAGGACCTTGTGGGGTTGGTAGAAAAACTCCACAAGGAAATTTTATAGGAAAGATAGAAAGTAGTTGAAATTTGGCTAACTTGCCACCTGTAATGGGCAAAAAATTATTCATTAGTAAACATCGAAAGTCGGGGATTAGATGCAAGGTGTTTATCTAGGCGACGTTTGAAGCTGTCTACGGTATTACATTCTATTACGTTACGGGGAAGCCCATTCCATAAGTTGACGACTCGGTTAAAAAAGAAATTCTTGGATTCGTGTGAATTAAAAGATTTACCTATGATTTTGCAGCCGTTACCTCTCGTATAGTTTGATTGATCGATATTGAAATATTTGTTGCAGTCCATATTGTCTATGCCTTTGATTATTTTGAATACCTGGATTAAGTCGCCTCTCAATCTACGTTGTGCTAATGGGAATAGATTCAATTCATTTAGTCGCTCCTCATACGTTTTGTTTCTTAGACTTGGTATCATTTTAGTAACTCTACGTTGGACTCGTTCCAATTTAACTATATCTTTCTGGTAGTACGGGCACCAGGCTTGGACACAATATTCCATAAGGGGACGGACCAAGGAATTATACAAAGTGAGGATTGTATCTTTAGACTTATATTCGAATGCTCTGCCAATAAAGCCGATAGTTTTATTTGCTTTCTTAATTACTTTCGTACACTGCTGACTGGGTTTTAGGTTACTTGATATTGTTACCCCTAAGTCTGTCTCTTGGTCCACGCTTTTAAGTTGATTACCATTTAACGAGTAGTTTGCTGTTACGTTACGATGTCCGATGTGGAGTACTTTACATTTATCAGCATTAAAGGACATTTGCCAAGTTTTTGCCCAATTCGACAATTTATCGAGATTATCTTGCATTTCTTTAGTTTGTGCATTAGTGAGTACTGTATTTGCAATTTTAGTATCATCGGCAAACTTCGATATTATGCATGAGAGACCTTCATCTATATCGTTTATGTAAACTAGGAATAGGATTGGCCCTAAAACTGACCCTTGCGGCACCCCGCTCGTAACGCCAGTCCAGTTAGATGATTTCCCATTTATTACCACGCGTTGTTTACGGTTTCTTAGCCAGTTCTCTATCCATCTTACGGTGTCGCCTTGGATTCTGTGAGATTTTAATTTACTTATTAAACGTTTATGGGGAACTTTGTCAAAGGCTTTTTGGAAATCTAGATAAATTATGTCTACTGCTTTACTCTTATCATATTCGTTAAAAATGTCGTTTAAAAAGTCTAATAGGTTTGTTAGGCAAGAGCGTTTATTGCGAAAACCGTGTTGAGTGTCTCTGAGTAAGTTGTTTTCCTCTAAGTGATTAGTAAGTTTATCTCGTATGATTGTCTCTAACATTTTGCATACTACTGAGGTTAGGCTGATAGGGCGATAGTTACTAGGTAAAGATTTGCTGCCTTTTTTAAATATTGGTGTTACGTTAGCGAGCTTCCATTCATCAGGTATTGTTCCAGTGTGTAAAGAATAATTAAATAGCAGAGTCAGAGGTTTTACTATTTCGCTTTTTGTTTCCTTTATTACGCGAGGGGAGATCGTGTCGGGCCCAGGTGACTTATTTACATTTAATTTATCAATACATTTGATTACGTCAAATTCTGTTATGCTGATATTATTTAATACTTCGGTGTTTTCGTTTTGGACTGTTGTTTCGGGTGGTATATCGTTCGGGTTTTCTGTAGTAAAGACTGATGCAAAGAAAGTATTTAGGATACTACTCATTCGCTCTTCATCTGTCGTAAAGTCCCCATTTTCATCAAGAATTGGTCCGATAGTTGACGTAAGTACTTTCTTTTGTCGAATATAACTGTAGAACTCTTTCGGGTTTGTCTTACTCTGATTTGCAACGTGTTTTTCAATCGTCTTTTTACTCTGTTTGATTAACTTTTTGGCTTTTCTTCGTAAGTCTGTAAACTTGGCACGGTCGTCATTGTTGGCTGTGATTTTTACTCTATTATGGGCGTTCTTTTTGGCTCGTAAACAGTCGGCTATATCTTTTCTCCACCACTTGGGCTTTAAGTTTTGTGATGGACGACGGTTTTTTAATGGTATACAATCCCTGACCGCTTTTGTGTACGCATTAGTGAAAAAGTTCCATTGTGTATTTATGTCAATAGTGTCTCGCAGACAGAGAGAGAGAGAGAGAGAGAGAGAGAGAGAGAGTAAACAAGGACAATATGAAAGGTCTCCTAAATCATGAAGGCGACGTCAGCAAAGTCCAACAACCCGCACAGGACACCCAGCCCACACTCCCTGCCACTCCCACCCCCTGCCACACTCCCACTCTATCCCACCAACCACACTCCCACTCCCTGCCACTCCCCCTGCCATCCCTCCCACTCCCCACCACACTCCCTGCCACTCCCACCCCCTGCCACACTCCCTGCCACTCCCACTCCCCACCACACTCCCACTCCATCCCACCCACCACATTCCCACTCCATCCTTCCCCACCACAGTCCCACTCCATCCCTACCACACTCCCACTCCTTTCCCACCACACTCCCATTACATCCTTCCCCACCACACCCTCACCCAATCTTTCCCAAGAAGAGGAAAGTAAGGAAAGTTAAAAGCACCACAAGAAAATATAATGGGAGAGAAAGATGTATAAAAGAAAACAATGAATGAAGTATGGTTGGGAAGAGAAGGAATTAAGTAGGAGGTGAAGAAAGGAGGAGGTGAGGAAGGGAAGGACAAAAGATTAGCAAGGAAAATTATAAGTGATATGATAGCTTCAGCGGAGGGGGAGGGGGAGGGTAGTAAATCTTGGAGTACAGTAACTGATTCCTCCAAACTATTCCACGTTACCATTATTTGTTGTTAACCTGGTTCTGTTGTCTGGTATACGTTGGAGGAATCAAGGCGCTCTAATATACCAAAAGGGACCCTGTGATGTAGTCAGAAAATTAGAGGTTTGTGAGTCCATCAAATATTGCCACGAAACACTACCTATATTGAATGAACTTGTTTCGTGGCTTAGTGAGGAGGAATCAGAAGCCACCAAGTCTCATACAGGATCACAGGGCCCTCAAGTAATCTCTATTCGTCCCTCCCATCCCTGGCACGTCAACTCGTCATGGATTGTTATTTGGCTGTTGTTATTTCCCAGACTCATCTAACATAATGGAGTGATCTGAACCAGAACTGTCTTTTATGTGTGTGTGTGTGTGTGTGTGTGTGTGTGTGTGTGTGTGTGTGTGTGTGTGGAAGATGCTTTTACCGAATTGGATTCTCTCTACACCCGCTCCCTCCTCCTCTTTCCGCCTCGAGCCACCCACACTCTCTACCCTCATTTTTTGTTATTATTCCCACTCCCTAAAGTGAGGATACAGTTTGATTTTGCCCAGAGGTAGAAGTTTTTCTTATACCGGAAACATTTCATCCGATAAAATATTAATAAAGGAACGCATTATATCTATGTATTTTCAATGAATGATTTACAAATTCAATATTTCCGGATGAGGTAAAACACCAAGGATTAGGAAGTGCCAGGAATTGCATGACAAAAGTTTTGTTACTAATTGCTCAGTGATTAGATAAGTTTACTAAAATATTAACTAAGACAAATTGTTTATATGTGACCAAAGGATAAAGCTAAAGGAACGTGATATATTCTTAGATAACCAGTGTTACGGAGGAAAAAACTGTCATGGAAAAATCCCTTGACAATTAAAAATGTAATATATCTATAGATGGTGAAGTATAATATACGACAGATGAGATCTGAACAAATTAAAAACTCTGTTAAATATTTTCTCTGTCTCGAATTGGGTTTTTAAATTAATTAATTAATAAAACGTCCTTATCCTCTTGTCCGGTAATGTTCATTACCACAACTGTTGTACTCGTTAAACCTCCGCCTGTTTTTCTACCAAATACAGAAGCTCTTGGTACAGTACTTCTCTACAAGAATAGAGACACATCCCTCTATGACCATGTATGTTCGTCCGGAGCATACACTGTGTCATCTGTATACACTTGGTGTCCACGAGTTAATTCTCGTCTAGGCGTTGCAATTTCATTTTGGGAGTGCCTATGAAAAGTTTCAAGTACGTTTGTTGTTCAGATTTGTCGAGGCTACGAATATCATCACGGAATTGTGAAATACATGTACAGCTGTACACACATCAATAAGAAAAACTCTTGAATTTTACTGTTTCTATGAACTAATTTGAAAGGAACTTTGATCTTAATTGTGATATTATTATTTTTATCTAAGTTAAAATAAAAAACGTTGAATTGAACACTTCGTAATTATATGCAAATCTGCACGGCTTAACTTCTCCACTTACCTCTCAAATGTGGATAAAGAACCGAAGTATAAAGTTTTCCTAATTGGCCAAACTTTAACCAAATCCTACCGAATGCGTACAGTCAATCTTTTAGCTTATCTTTTCCCTCCCAACCTCCTCCACCATCAAACATCTTCATCTCCACTATCCACCATTCACAAACCCCTCTTTTTTAACCACAATATCAATATTTTTCCACACACCATCACCATCACCACCTTCACTTCACATCCTCCACTCACTATAACATTCATCCTAACTAAATAACAAGCACACAACCCACTAAATCCACCTCGCAAAAATACGACTAACTCAAACACACACACACACACACACACATAAACTAACACACACACACACAAACAAACAAACACACACACAAACGAACACACACACACATGCACACACACACAATAAACGAACACATACACACACACATAAACTAACACACACACACACACATAAACTAACACACACACAAACAAACAAACACAAACACACACACACACACCAGCAGGGGGCTAGCCAGTAACCATAAATATCCCCTCTCTGTTGACGACGGACCACGACCGAGAAGGGAAAAAAAAAGAAAAAAGAAAAAGGCGAGCACAAGAAAGATGGAGCCAGCCAAATTGAAATAAGAGAGAGGGCTAAAAAAAAAAAAATTGGGAACAGAGGCCAAGAGGGAAAAAAAAATAGAAGTCTCCGTCAGATCTGTCCTTCCTCAATCAATGGTTTCAGATGTTCTCATTCTATTTTTCATCCTTCCTTTCCTCTCGACCTTCCTTGCCTGCATCATCAACATCAACAACAACAACAACAACATCAGCTCCATTGTATTTTGTTTTATCCTGTTATGTCTCTCCCGTTCACACACCTTTCTCACCTTTTCTATCATTCTTTATTTTATCCTTTTATTCTCCTTCCCCCATTCCATCCCTTACGATCACTCCACTCCCACCCTTCCCCTCCTTCTACCCATCATTCCTTCCTTCCTTATCATATCTCTTCTCCCTCCTCACCCCCCGTCCCTCTCCCTCCTCTTTACCTCCAACAGAAGCCACCATTCATCATTATGTATTCTCTGGCAAGCTCGAGGGACAGGTGAATGAGGAGGAAAAGGAAGGAGGTTGAGGAAGGAGGAAGAAGAGGAGGGAGGAAGAGGAGGAGGAAGGAATAGGAAGAGGAGGTAGGATGAGGAGGAAGGAATAGGAAGAGAAAGGAGGAGGAAAAGGAGGAAGTAGGAAGAGAAGGAAGGAATAGGAAGAAGGAGGAAGAAAATGAAGGAATAGGAAGAGGAGGAAGGAGATGGAACAAGTCGAGGTCAGATGAGGAAAAGGAAGAGGAAAATGTAGAGGAGGAGTAGGAAGAGGAAGGGGAAAAGTAGGAGGATAAACGAGAACGACAGCAGAGGCAAGACTGATATAAGAAGAGGGAGAAGGATAAGGAAGAGGAAGAGGGGCAAGGGGTAGAAGAAACGCAATGGGAAACTTATATTGAGTAGAGCATGATAGAAGAAAATGGTTGACAGTAAAATAAATCATGTTTGTAAAATATGAAAAAGAATAAAAATAATGGAGCATGTACTAAGGAATAAGAAAGGGAAGGTTGGTGTGAAGTATTGATTGATAAATACTGATATGGATATGAGAGATGAGGAGGAGGCGGAGGAGATCTATTTTGGGTCAGACTCTTGACTTTTCCAGAGAGAGAGAGAGAGAGAGAGAGAGAGAGAGAGAGAGCGGTAGGTAGATGGTGAGAGGTAAGCATTAGGTGAGAGGTATGGTGGTGTTGGGGGTGGGGGTAGGGGTCATTTGTTTCCATGGCAACGGAGAACTTGTTGACAGACGATGGTGGAGGAACAGATGTATAGGAAGAGGCTGGAAGGTGATGAAGCAGCCGAGGTGGGCAGAGGTGATATCAAAAGGAGGAGGGGGAGGAGGAGGACGTAGAAAATAGAATGGTAAATGAAAAAAAAAGAGGAATAATAAGAGCTAGGAGAAATATAAAATAGAAGAGGACAATTAAAGGGAGGGAAAAGAACAGAAGGAAAAGAAAAGGAGAATGAATTATACATATAGGAGAAATATGGAAGGAAGGGGAATGAGATAGAGGCGAAAATCAAAAAGAAAATCCAGATGAGTTGTCCAGACAAACAAACAGACTGGAAACCCAAACAATAATAATAATAATAAGATGACCGAGCGATAATTGGCCCTTACGAAGCTAACTTTCCCCCTTTCCATTCTTGGGTGTGTGAGAAAGTGGGGACAAAGAATGGAAAGATGGTAACTGTATGTGATAGGGTAGGATAGGGGGGTTTATGGAGTTAACTTTTCCCCATTTCACTCTTGTTTGAAAAAAAGTGGGTGAGAAGAATGGAAAAATGGTGATTGTATGTGATATAGGGTAGGATAGGAGAGGGTATGGAGCTAACATATCCACTTTTAACCCATGGAGGAGGAAGAGAAAGAGAAAGCATGAAGGGAAGAGGACTAGGAAAAGTATATCCACCTCAGCAGCACGAAACCCACCAACCTCTTCCTCACCACCCACCCTCTTTCCTTTCTTTCCTCTAACCTCAGCCTCTCACCTCGGCATCAACATCTTCCCTGCTACTCCTTCTCATACAAACACACTCCTCCTCCTCCTCCTCCTCCTCCTCCTCCTCCTCCTCACTCTCTGGTTTATTGTGTTCTCTTGTTTGTCCTTCCTTTGTTTGTTTGTTTGTTGGTCCATCTTCACTTTTTGTTTGTGCTCGTGTGTGTGTGTATGTGTGTGTGTGTGTGTGTGTATGTGTGTGTGTGTGTGTGTGTGTATGAGGGGTTGGCTATAGATCCAGGAACATACATTTATGATACGATCAATTGCTTAACATGTCCAACTTGTAACATCTCCCTTATGATAATTATCTCGAAAAAGAAGCCAAAAATCTACAGCATCCAATCGACCATACACAATAAAAAAAAAAAAAAAAAAAAAAAAAAAAAAAATAGAAATATACCCTATATATATACTCAATAATTTTCACTGCTTAGCCATAACAACATTTAATAACTAAAGGAGATACACTTCAATAATACGAATAATTATTACGTCACAGAACTTTTCATTCATCATTCATACTTCGTTATAAAATAAAAAATATGTTCCCTCTAGACTACAACACTGATTAGAGTATTTAAAAGGGATATTGGTCAATGGCATTTACTATTTATTACTGATTATAATACTGTAGTACCGATAACATGTTCTCTGATCTACCAATTTGTCGACACACCACCTTGAAAATACCGCTTCTCATTAAAACAAAAATCAGCTGAGTAGTCTATAATTTTATTCATTTATTTACTTACTTTTTTTGGGGGGTGGGGGAGGGAGGAAGGGGAATGTCATACTATTTTTGAAATATAATCGAACGTTTCACATCGATGATACATTATATTTGTTGGGATAACTTTTCATTTTGTTCATTTAATATGAAATTTGATGTACGGTGACGCTGTTATACAATCGTTATTGGGATAAATGTCGAGCAGCAAAAAAAAAAAAAAAAAAAAAAAAAAAAAAAAAAAAAAAAAAAAAATTATAATACTGAAAAGACCAACCACAAAAACCACAACAAATCACAACAATCACAATCACAACATGCAGCAATCACCATCATAAGCCAACAACAGCAGCAGCCACAAGATTGTTAATATATAATTCTTTCCAACAACTGTACATACATCCTTTACAACTCCCACCTGCATCACAACCAACACCTCATGAATAACTACAAATCCCACAACCACCACTAACAAACAATACTCCTACAATTACCAGTACAGTATAACACATGACTGAGAGGTAATTTCCTGGGGACTCTACTACCTCTCTTCCATTACAGTATCCATTACCATCTTCTGCATGCACTTACTGGCCTCAGACACACAACACACTCGCTTCCAATAGGAGGAATTAATTTAACACATTCTAATGGTTATGTCTAGTCTTTTTCAGGCTAGTTAACATGTGTATTCTGTTGGGCTCGTAAACTACATTTGGATAAGCATTCTTTAATATATATAAATATTACACACTTCGTTTGTGGGAAATATCGCAGATTCTAAAGAGAACATTTACTCCATACAACTTAATCTTATTGAGTCTAACGGTATAGATTGACATGTGCCATATTATTTTGAGATATTTACCTTAATGACCCTTGTGGAATCGTCACGTACAGTTGGACACATGAATGGGTGGTACAGCCCAGGTAAAAGATGGTCCAGTTCTCCCAATATCAAGTTCCTTAGTGCCAAATAGGAGACATCAGAGGCAGAAGTCAGTATTGAGGATGGTAATAAAAAGCAAAGTACCTGATAATAGACACTGGTTACTCAAATGGGACAAGTATCTATCACCTGGGCTGTACCACCCATTCATGTGTCCAACTGTACATACATATTTGTTTTTACGAACTGCAGAATATGTAAACCATGTTTTTATTTCCCGCCTCCCAGCGATCCTCTCTCACCTCCAACCTAAACCAATCCCACACACAACTCTCTCTCTCTCTCTCTCTCTCTCTCTCTCTCTCTCTCTCTCTCCCTTGCTGTTAACCGCCAATTCTATAATTTTGTTGTACAGAATGAGACCATTTTTTCATCAGTGTATTTTTCATCATAATTCGACTTATTACACATTCTGCATGCTGATTTTTATACTTATTGTTTAACTGTCCTTTAGAAAACTATATAATCTAATATATCAGCGCCACAATGTAAAACTTTAATATAATTGTGCTATTGCGAATTAAGAATTGAATGTTATGCATTCTGTGTATAGTGAGAACGATCTGTAACTTCCACAATAAATAAATAATTTCGGTGTCAGCCACTCCAGTCTACTCCACCACACGGCAGGACACTAGCCTCCTCTCTCACCTACATAATGCACCTCATATCCAATTCCAACTTTTTTTAAACGCAAGAATAACGTATTTCTCAGAACCATCCCATTCGCTGTCTCCCTCCTTCTCTCTTGCATCCATTTCCCTTCACACTGCCTCTCTTTCACTCAAGAAAGAGGGAAGCATCTGGTATGGACTATATCTATTTGCACAACTGTCAACGCAAAACGAAATCTGTTAAGACAGACAGACAGGAGAAAGAGAGAGAGAGAGAGAGAGAGAGAGAGAGAGAGAGAGAGAGAGAGAGAGAGAGAGAGAGAGAGAGAGAGAGAGAGAGAGAAAGGTAACCTCTCACCCTCATGGGACAAAGAGGTTGCAGAATATCCAATTTTCCCTTGGGTGTTCCTCTGCCTGTATCCCTACATTGCATCGAACACACGAAAGTCTATAAAACATTAATACACACAGATATACACACCCAGTCCTATACACATAAACCACATAAATTAAGCTTTAAATTTCAATATGATGTCATGTAGTAAAGTGCTCTGCCTCGGTTAGACCGCATGATACTCCAGTTCTATTATCGTGTTCGTACAACCCTCAATTTCGAGAAGACGCTCCTGATGTAATGATCCACCTGCGGGTCCCATTAAGACGGCTTCCTCCATCACATCCTCGTTAACGCTTCCCTTCCACCACCACCACCACCGGCTCCACCACCTCACTTCCACTCCGATGTCACCTGCACCAGGGCCAACACTTACGATTATCAACATCACTTATCGGCATTGCTCCATCTCTACAAATGAGTATACCCTTTAAATGTGGCATCGTCATCTATTGGGTTGACGTCATTTATCTGATTTGTACGATATTTACTGTACCAAATTTTAGATGCTGTGTACAAGGGAAAATATCAATGCAAATTACCCCGAGTCTCAAACTGAAACGAAATAATGTTAACGATATTTATTTGTGGGTGTACAATTGCTCTCTACTACTCATTCCCTCTGATCCTCCTTCGCTCACAATTCCTTTTACTTATTTCCCTTTCATCCTCCTCTTCCTCCTTCTCCAACAGTTCAATCTACTTTTTCCGTTATTTCTCCTATTACTCCTCCTTTTCCTTTCCTTCCTCCTCCTCCTTCTCTGATTCCTCCTCCCCCTCCTTCAGCCTGGGAAGCAAACAAATAACAGCGTCAGTTCGTGAGGTGGCGCCATTCTGTAGCCAAAGTTTAGCCATCCTCTTCGTGGCGATGGTCCGGATTAGGAGGTTCATTAGCCAGGCCACCTCAGACGACCCTCAAACCATCACGACCACTACCACCACAGCCATCATTAAACACGACCCTCTCACCACTACCACAATCACCACACACGACCCCCTCACCACTACCACAATCACCACACACGACCCCCTCACCTCATCCTCCAATACTTCGAGCACAGTCGACCCCTTACCACCTCTACCACAGCCATTGCCAAAACCACTAATGTTTGACTGTAGACTAATTTAGAACACAAACAGCTCACTTGGAACATGCTAAGCAATTGATATTGAAGGGATTTTGTGATACCTGCCCTATGTAAACACTGGAAACATCAGGAAACTGCACCAAGGCACAGAGAATAATAACCTGCCACCACATTCAGTAACTCACCCTCACCTTGCCCAAGGCCAGACTGCGGTATGGATCAGCAGAGGGAATTAATCTGGCTGGTGGAACACAACTTCAACAAAGGGGGAAATACAGAGTGAGAGATTCGAGGAAAAGTTTCAGACCACCCACCTCACTGTTCCCTTCAAACTCAAGTCCATTGCAAATAGAATATGTTCGATAGTATAATATCATTGAAAGTAAGCAAATGGAACGCTGACTTTTTCTACGCATTAAACTTGGCTTTTGTCTTTAGGGTTGCATGTGTCTATTCCAACGACAAAAATATTTATTACTATTCGACAATATTTGAGTTATAAAGATATATTCTAAAATATATATCCATGTGTTTCATGTGCATAACTTCTAAAAACTTTGTTATTCACAGTTATAGCTTAGTAAATTCAAATATAGCTATTATTAATGCATTTCATTTGGTTTGAATATATAATGTGCCGGTATCAATGCTCGCCTGTCAGTAACTCGAAATTTCACAACGATATATCCTACAGAGAGAAAATCCTCATGACCCCAAAAGGTGAAGACAAACAACGGAAATCACAATAAAACGCTGACTTGGCAGAGGGTGCAGCATCTTCCACCTCTCTCTATCTTTATCTATCTCTTTCTCACACACACACACACACACTTGTAAAGAGAGTGGGAGTCCATTACGTGGACTGATGCTGGCCACAACACCGGAGAGGGATGACGTCCATTACCCATTACCAGCTCTTGTAATGGACGCTGCTTCATCACCCCTCGCTAATGGTTGGTTGCCCATGTGTGTGTGTGTGTGTGTGTGTGTGTGTGTGTGTGTGTGTGTGTGTGTGTGTGTGTGTGTGTGTGTGTGTGTGAGTGTGTGAGTGTGTGTGTGTGTGTGTGTGTGTGTGTGTGAACAACGACAATATAAGTTTCTGCGAGTTTACGTGAGGTGTGTGTGTGTGTGTGTGTGTGTGTGTGTGTGTGTGTAGACAAACAAGAAGACACACAGACAGACAGACAGAGACAGAAAGACAGGCAGACCCTATATCACAATATTATATTCTTTTATCATATTCATCAGCATCGGTCATCATGTGTACTGAAAGTTGTGTAAGCGAATATCGACTAAATGAAAACTGAGAAGAATGTGATTAGTTGTCATTTTTAGTATTTATCACAAAGTACATACATACGCTAATGAATCAAAGAGGCACTAGGATAAATTCGATAAAAAAAAAGACTTGTTTTCATGCAGTATTTTCAAGAGTTATATACAAACATTATAATTCGTCACACAGTACAACCACCACCACTAATAATAATTACAAACATAGGAAAATAAAAATTAAGTTAATATTAGGGTGTAATTCGACTAATGAGTCATAAAGCATAATTGGGACTTAGGGAAATTAAGTTAGGACACGGATTGAGTTCAAAAGCGATATTAATTACGCAGCATAATTATCCGGCTGATACCCAGATTCCAAGTCAGTCAGTCCAAAGGGAAGTGGTGGTGTGCTAACTCTCCCAGGGCTGACTCCATTCAAAGCAGAGGTAAGAATTATTATCACCAACCCTTTAGTATCAGCAATTGGTTAGTTCGATACTTAATTTACATTTTGTTATATATATATATATATATATATATATATATATATATATTTTATAGTTGGTTGGGTAGTCGGTCAGAAAGTTTACTAGCTGAGTGGTTAGTTAGTAAGTTATATCTTCAATAATTACAGTGCTCCAAAATAAAACTCCGTATAAGTCAGTTAACCTTGCCATGAATCGAAATTACATACATTCATTTATTTTTTTGTGCAAGGAAAAGTTTTTGAATCAATTAACTTGCCAATTTTTTATTATCAACTTCAGAGTATCTTCTATCTAGCTCTTTGACCACTACAGAACAGACACTATACTACAACCACTCCCCTACCACACATCACTACCACTACTACCTTACAGAAACTATACCACACACCATCAACCACTCCACTACCACACATCACTGCCACCACCATCACCAAAGAACAGGCACTACTATATATACCATTAATCACTCCACACTACCACACATCACCCTCGGTCCTAACATCCACTACTCTACTATAAACACTCTCACTTCTCGTTTAAGCAGAGCCATGGCAGCGATAGGACCATAAGCCTTCATTAACTCATCACAAACTGACCACCACCACCACCAACACCACCACCAACACCAACACCACCACCAACACCACCAACACCACCACCAACACTACCAACACCAACACCACCACCACCACCACCACCACCACCGCCAACACCACCAACACCAACACCACCACCACTCCATCATTGAAATTACCCCTCAGGAAACGAGACATGATTACTAACACAATTTTCCACCCACCACAACACCATGTCAGTAAGGGAGATGAGAACTTTTCCTTATTGTTGCCGATACAAATTCCAACCCGCCTCAACACTACATCAGCAAGGGGGGTATGAGCAGTTTTTTGCTTTACGTCGCAGAGAGATCGTGTGCCTGGAAGCAAGTTAAAACACCCTTCTCCCCTCGTCGATGCTTACAACAAGAGGGAAGGGACACGAGAACTATATTTTGGTGGTGCCTATTGGTGAACCTTTGCTATATTCCAATGATGTAGCCTACTCTATCTACTCTACCTACTCTACTCTATCTACACTACATCTTACCCCCCCCCCCCACCAAAAATATATACCAAGAATGGACATGTATCCCCGCCCTCCTCCTCTTCCTCCTCATCCTCTATCACCCCATCTCCCCCACCCCCCTGACCAGGCCCCACGAGGCAGTAAATTGGGTAAAGTGGGAGTCTTCTGAAGGACAGCAACGATACCACTTCTTGTCCCTGTCACATGACCCTGACGTACACACACACACACACACACACACACGTAAATATATACACAAATACATACATACATACTCTCTCTCTCTCTCTCTCTCTCTCTCTCTCTCTCTCTCTCTCTCTCTCTCTCTCTCTCTCTCTCTCTCTCTCTCTCTCTCTTTGTCCAATTCACTTAAATTATCTCCCATCTCTTTTCCATCCTGCACACTATTCTCTCTCCTCTCCTTCTCATTCATTCATTCATTCATTCCCTCGCCAGCTCAACACTTTCCAATTTACCCAAATTTGTCCCTCACGCCAGCCTCCCCTCATTCACTCACACTTTCCCTTCCTCTGGTTTCGTTTGTAAATTTTCTTGTAAACGTCTCCATTCATTTTGTTCTTTATGCTTTTACTTTTACTTTCCTTTTCTTTCGCTTACTGTTCGTTTCATTTAATCAATAAAGATATCGTTTATTATACCATTTTCTGGGACATATCTCACTGACATATCTCTCTCTCTCTCTCTCTCTCTCTCTCTCTCTCTCTCTCTCTCTCTCTCTCTCTCTCTCTCTCTCTCTCTCTCTCTCTTTCTCTCTCTCTCTCTCTCTCTCTCTCTCTTTCTGTGTGTGTGTGTGTGTGTGTGTGTGTGTGTGTGTGTGTGTGTGTGTGTGTGTGTGTGTGTGGCACGGCTGGCATATATACAGTTAAATGAGTTGACTGGCTCACAACGTGTGGGAATAGACTTAACAGCACACACACACACACACACAATGTATACAATAGAGAGACTCCTACATGCATACACAAATTTACACTCATACTAACCAGAACACATTCACTTAAGCGTAATAACAGACAGACAAAAACTCCTCTGTCAGTAAGGAGACCAAACAGATACGCATACCACTGCTTGTTTTTCACTCCCACCACAGTCAGTCCACTCACGGTTTTGTGTTAATGTAACTCAATGCGGCAAGAAATTTGAAACTCCCACATAGAATTTTTTTTGGATCCGTTTTTGAGGTAAGTCGGCCTACAAGCAGAGTGAATTTGCACAATTATCATAATTTGCTAATTACTCCATTATAGTTAATTATGACTTTCTTCCAGAATATAACACTTTTGTTGCAAGCACGACTTTCAAATTTGCCAATAGTTATGTACAAAATACAATGTGCGCAATCCTAATAACAAACACAAACAAACACACCCAGCCAAGCACACCACACACACACACCAAGCCAAACACTGAAACATCCCAATATTGAAGGTGATCTTAATAAAAAGTTTAGTGTATTTACTGAAAAGACGACAGTAACAACATACTGAGTTTGACTGATGACAATTGAATATCTTTGATGTCATAATTTACCATCAAAGTGAGTAGGCTACTGGAACCATCTGTATCCATTACCCATTTAATATGCTTAGAACAATATGCATTCATATTAATATCGAGTGTAACAATCCATAATCCAGGGAATGAAACATTCTCACCAGTCACATAATACAATAAAATTCTTTCAGTATTCTTTATTCCCATATATTTATAGTTGACCTCTTCTTGACTACTCTTGATTAATCTTCAAAACATATCATTATAGCCTGTTTCTCTGGAGGCCTTAGTTCACTTGTTCCATCCCTTGGCAGCTATTCCATTACTGTATTTACTTACGCATACTGTGTTAGTCTACATACCACTACATGATCTTTCCAAGTCCATTTTTTCATTTCAGTTGGTGTCAGACTACATACTCTTAACAATGTCAGTCACAAACACTGCAGTAGCATTGATGACATGATGACGACAACAGTAAACAGAGGGAGAGTAAGAAGACAGTCACCAGCAGCTGGCCTCACTACCACTAACACACTGTAATAAGAGGGTGGTGACGTGAGCCTTCCTCCTCACCTACTTTTACTGTCTGTACCCCTCCTGTGACCCACCAAACCCCTCACACACAGTCCCCCTCACACACAGTCCCCCTCACACACAGTCACCCTCACACACACAGTCACCCTCACACACACACACACAAACCACAACATTCTGTCAATGTGAATGGGGCAGAAGAGCATAATAAGTTTGCAGAGTATTGCGGCCCATTGTTCATATTAACTATGTAATTATACAGGCGTGGTCAATAATAATCATCCATATAGGGGTGACTCACGTAAGAATTTAACAGCTTCCCTCTGTTCCTTAGCTGATAAACTTTCTAATAAATAGGTTAACTACCCTTTTAAAATTTACTACAAGCAGCTACACACTACTGAAAACAATAACATCATTATGAAACATGAAAATATTAAACAGTAAAATATTTGAGATACCCATATGTAGATGATTATTATTGACCACGACTGTATTAGATGGAATAAAAATAAGCTCGTTTATAAAACATCATCAAAGGAATATCGGTCTCAATCCTCACCACATCTCTGGAAGCTGGAAAATCAGGAAATCACTGGAAATTGCCACGCTGACCATATATTACAATCACGCCTTACGTCACCTCAGGCATTTTCCTTCCCAAATGCTCAGATATTTAAACCAAACATGAATGACAAGTGAATAACAAGATATACCCACTTATATCCAATACAGGGATGGATGTACTACTTGCCAGTATGAAAATTCACCTCTCTCTCTCTCTCTCTCTCTCTCTCTCTCTCTCTCTCTCTCTCTCTCTCTCTCTCTCTCTCTCTTCTATGTATCTCTCTCTTCCATGTAATCACCTCTCTTCCTCCTCCTTCCTTCCACTCCATCGCACCTCCCATTCCGTTCCACTTCATTCCTTCCGTCCAACTTATCCATTCTTTCTCTGAGGTCAAGAAAAACTCATCACACCCTCCTAATCTTTCCTTAGCCTTGCCTCCTCGCCTCTCTTTACCCGCTTCTTCTTTCCCCTTTATTTCTTCATCCCTGGTTCTCTTTCTATTCCTCTCATTCTATCTTTCTGTTCATCTCTCTCTCTCTATACATAGATATAAAAACTTTTCCCTATCATTATCTTTTCTTTTCACGCATTCTCACTCTTGTTCTCTTTTCCTCCTCTCGTTTTCCTCTTTCGTCTTCCCTCTCTCTGATCCTATCCACATTTCCCTCCTCCTCCTCCTCCTCCTCCTCCTGCCCTACTCATTTATATTTTTTTGTCTATTTTCCATCTCCTTCTCTCCTTCCACGTCTCTTACATTCATCCTCCTATCCTTCCCTGTCCACACGTAATATTATCTCATCATATCTCCATCTCTTCCTTCCTTCCTATTCCTCCTCTTCTTTCTCCATAACTCATCCATTCTTTCTATATCTCCATTCATCTCTCCACATCTTTATCAAGCTGTCCTTCTCTCTCCTCTTCCTCCTCTACGTCCATATCTCCTCACAACCTCCTATTTCTCACCCCCCTCACCCCCCCTTCCGCTAAGTTACATTCCTATCACAATGGATTCGGAGGAGGAGGAGGAGGAGGAGGAGGAGGAGGAGGGAGAGAGGAAGGAATAGAGATGGAGAAAGAATGGAGGGGAGAAAATGGATGAGTGTGGACCAGCCAGGCAAGAGAGAAAGGAGAGTAGGGGAGGAGAGATTTACAAGGAAAATAAGGGGAGGAGAGATTTACATAAGGAGGGAGGAGGAAACGAGATATATTTACAAGGAGAAAGGGGGAGGAGATATTTACAAGGAGAGAGGGGGAGTAGGAGTGAAAGGTGAAACAGAGAGAGTAGCAGTGTGGGGAATGAGTAAGAAAGAGAGGAAGGAGTAAACACGAGACAGGAAGGAGATGAGTAGCATGAAAGAGTAAACCGAGTAACAAAAAAAAAAAAAAAGAGAAGTAGCAACTGAGATTAATAATTATAGAAAGTACAAGAAACAGAAATAGAGGAGAAACATAATTAAGAGCAGGAAAAACGAAAAACGAAATGAAAGAAATGACGGACCAAGCTAGTCACGGAAGCCAAAAAAGTGAGTGCATGTTTGGTAGTGAATAAACATAATTACTATAGGCTACTTCCGTCACAGTCTCACCTATATATTTTCAGTGATTAGGAGAGAAATGCAGCGACGACAGAAGCCTTTAGAAAACTTATATGTAGAATAGAGACTGTCTGGTTGTGAAAAAATATTACTGGTGTAGAACAATTTCCTCTTATAATCCATTCCTATAGTTGTGTGTCCCATTCCACGGAGCGATGAACGAAATTATTATCATATTATGGTAATGGTGGTAAATTGATGGTGGAAGCCTGTGTGTGTGTGTGTGTGTGTGTGTGTGTGTGTGTGTGTGTGTGTGTGTGTGTGTGTGTGTGTGTGTGTGTGTGTGTGTGTGTGTGTGTGTGTGTGTGTGTGTGTGTGTGTGTGTGTTGTGTTTGTGATTGTGTTTGTGTGTGTGTGTGTGGTTGAGAGCGAAGTAAATGTGTGATAAGAAATATAAAGAAGAAGGGAGAGAAGGAGTGATGGAAGTGGAGGAAGGAACAGTAAGAGAGGAGAGTAATAAAAGAAGAGGAAAGGAAAGAGACAAAGAGAAAGTGGAACAAGGAGAAAGAAAATGAAAACGTAATTGGAAAGTAAAGACAGACGTAATGCGAGCAGAGGAAAAAATATATATATAGAAAAGGGAAAATAGAATGAGAGAGAAAACGAGTGAGAAACAAAGGAAAAAATATATAGTGAAAGAGAAAGGCAAGTATAGAGCGAGGACCACCAGACAGACAGACACACACACACACACATCTCAGTCCCTCTCTTCCCCCAAACACACACACACACACACACACACTGGAACGCCAACATGAGAATTCCCCGGCTGACTGGCAAGTTTAAGTCATGATCATCCCTCGGCTTTTTCTCTCTCCCCCTCCCTTCTCTCACAGCCACAGCCTCTCCCTCCACTCTCTCACAGCCTCCTCCTTCTGCTTCTCCTCCTCCACCTCCTCCCTTCTCCCCCTTCTCCCTCGACGTGGCCAGACAATATGAAGACTCCCACAATATCTGGAGCCTCCTTTCTCATCACTTAGTGGGGAATGTCGTAGATAAAATACTTGTGTCGCGTCGTAGTATCCTGTTTGTCGTAGATAAAGTTAATAATGTCTGTTTAGCAACGTTGTATCTTTTTGGTCGCAGATGAAAAGCTTCTGTCACGATGTGTTGTTTTGTTTGTTGTAGATTAAACGTAAATTAAATACTTAGGTCGTGCGTGAAGTGGTGTTTGGTTTGTCATTGATGAATTGCCACTATATCAATGTGGTACCTTGCTTGCCATAGATAAAATGCTTCTGTCTCAACGTTGGATCACAGTTGCTTGTTTTTAGAAAAGTAGAATGACGAAGGACTACAGCTCATTGCAAGTGTAAACGAAATTTATACCAAATATGCGTCGATCAAAAATATATTGGGCAGTAAGTAAGGTTTATACTGTTATTCAAAATAGTTCGAAAGCTTGTTCAATACAGACATTCTTCTTGAACCATGCCATTATTACACCAAAAACATTACCAAGGCACCAAGGCACCATGGCACTGTGTTGCTGCATATTGGATATCCAGCAATGTGATTATATTTTCATTCAGACTCAACTTTGCCTCTGCACTGTTATATTGAATTGTTGTTATACTCACATCAGAATTTGACCCATACGTCGTGGAATTATTTCAGAATGGAAGAGCATAGTATCTGTGAAGGATTTTGTAGCCTCCAAGTGTACTACTTAGTCTCCGCTACTTTGAAACGACATGAAATCTAAATGACATAAAACAAACATGGAAGCAAAGAAATGATTGGCTTATTTTACCCTATGGTTTCAAACTGATGAGACCCCCTGTATATTAATGATGATACAATATATCCCACCACTGCACCAGGTGTGGCAAAACGCACCAATTATACTCTTTGGGTTGGAATGGCAGTGAGGTGCGGACCAGACGATTTACTCTTTAACTGAGCAAAATAAGTTTCAATTTAGTTTTATAGTATAACGCAGGCAGAGGGTTAATGAACTCATACAGCGGCGAGACAAAGCTCTATTGTAGCTAACTAACGGCAGGGATGAGGCTCGGGTGCTGTCTGTCTGTGCTGTCTGTCTGTTCTGTCTGTCTGTCTGTCTGTCTAAATTTAGTGCGGGAACTGGAGCGGAAAAACATTGTGCATTGATGTCGGAATGTTTCAGTTCAACACACAGATAAAAATATACACCCAGTATGTACAGTATGTAACATTCACGCACATGTACACACAAGAGTGACACACACACACATACATACCTACATTCATTCACGTACAGGCACGAGTAGACACAACATACATACATGCTGATATGCTGATACGAATGCACAATTTCAATTCTGTTTTCAGAACTGGGTCAACAAGGGATTTTCAAAATAATTCGACATGATGAAACATTACAAATTTGATTACTACGTGAGGATATTATTTCCTTTACACGTTTACAAAAAAAAACATATATATATATATAACAGAAATAGAGATAGAAAATGATAACTGGAAGGAAGAAAAATACAAAGAAAAATGAAGAAAAAAGAAAGATATTTAGAGAAACAGACAGACACACACACAGACAGACAAAGAGGTAAATATACTGCTGTCATCATACTTGAACACGTGGCATTCATCAAGATTAATATACATGTGTTTTCTTCCTTATCACCTCATTCCCTCATCTTCCTTCCTACTCAGTCATTCATATTCCCTCCTACGTCTTTCCCCATCTCATTCCCTCATCTTCCTTCCTACTCAGTCATTCATATTCCCTCCTACGCTTTCCCCCATCTCATTCCCTCATCTTCCTTCCTACTCAGTCATTCATCTTTCCTTCTACCTCTTTCCCCTTTTCATTCCCTCTCACTCCTTCCCTCATCTTCCATCCCACTCAGTCATTCATCTTTCCTTTTACCTCTTTCCCCTTTCATTCCCTCTCACTCCTTCCCTCATCTTCCTTCATACTCAGTCATACATCTTTTTTCCCTCCTCTTTACCTCTCTTTCACCCTCCTTCATCTTCCCCCTCTCTCTGGCCTCCACTTCTCGTTCTTTCTCTCTCATATTTCATCTCTATAGGTCCCCACTCACCATTACTTTCCCTCCTACCATACCCCTTTCCCTTCCTATTTTATCTGCCCTCCCTTCACATTTTTCGTCTATCTCTGCACTTCCAGTCCTACTAGCCCTTCCCTTTCTACAGCTTCCCCTTCTCCTTCCTTTTTCCCGTCTGTTCATTTTTTCCATTTCATCACTTATCTCCCTTTTCTCAGTCTTTCAATTTTCTCTGCATGTTCTTTTCCTCCAGCTAAAAAATATATCTATAATGTTCCCTTTCCACCACTTTCTTTCTCCTTTTCTTCCATTCCCTTCTCCCTCTCCAAACCTCGCTTGTCTATATGCAATACAAATTATACCCACCATGCCTGGCAATAGACTCAGTATAACAACATTTTAGTCCTTTCGTGTGACTCTGTGCGTGGGTTTCCGTTTGTTGGTGTGTTAGATTTGTAACTCCATAGTAAGTCTGTACACATAGGCCTATATAGCAATGTTTGACATGACATACAAAGTTATCAGATTTATCTAAGGTGTGGAAAACTAAGGAATGGGAATTATTGTAATTATGTAAACATTTTCGTAATTCCATTCGGTAAACTGTTTGTGTAATCATCCTGTGATATATGATCAAAATCCATCCATGCGTCTTTTAGTTGTTGTTGAAGTTCCGCAAGCTGTCTGACCGAGCAGCCCCAGGCGTCTTTTAGTTATCTTGTTTACTTACTAACTAACCAACCAACAAACAAACAAACATAATTAAAAACAATTTTTTTCTCGGATAACGGATGTGTTATTGATTAATGACATATATATTTGTAAGCCTGTTGATAAAACTGAATTATAAAAATGTCAGATTAAGATGGAAATAGTAATACTCACATTTATAAGTAGACACACCGATAACCAGCTCTGAAGTTTCTGTACCTGAAATCAGAAGAGTAAAATTAAGTAATGTCACCCTTCTCACCAACCACAACGCTGAACACCGCTACACACCACACCTCACCATAAACAACACACCTATACCACACACACACACACACTCAAAATACTTTGCATAACATACAACACATCCATGACATTAAAAAAAAAAAAAACATCACAACCATCTGTGACAATCCATCCAAAAACTTAAGAACAACACCCTGCTGCATGCACGACCCCCTGACATCCACCCATCAGAATCCTCCCTTCCCCGTGAGGACAGAGTCCACCTGGCCAGGCTGCAAAGAGGCCATCATCCAGCCCTTCTGACATATCAAAAGAAGCTAGATGGAGTCATCGCAGATACCTGTCCGGGATGCAACACAGCACCCCATGCTATTAAGCATATTATGGATGGCTACAACGCACACAACGACACTCGTCAACAACACAACATAAACTCACTGCGGGTATTGTGGGAAAGCCCGCTCAAGCCTTAGCCTTCCTCAAGAGCTCGGGGCTGCTCGGTCAGACAGCTTGAGGAACTTCCAACAACAAAAACAACTAATACATTCACTGAGTTTTGCATGATACAGGAAGTAGTAATTGCCTCTTCGACTCTACAACATTTATACAAATAACACATCATCCAACCCTTAAGTATAATATTAGTTCAAATTATTATTCACATTATTTAGTCTAACACTTATTATAACTAATTTTGACATTTAGGGTTAGGTTTAGTTAAAGACTAAACGGGATAGGATGGAACAGAATGGCAAGAAAAGATGTAGGAAATAGAAATCCATTCAAGAGCACTATTTTTTTTTTCTTCTAAAATGAGACTTTTCTTTTATCAGTATTTATACAATCGCGAACACCATATGCATTTGTTGAGCTGTGCAAGATTAAGAGGACGGATAGCATTCTTATTCCTTCTGCGGCAAGAAAATTATGATTCCAAGTGGAAAAAAGAGGAAGGTTCACTTATACCTGGGTGAGTATGGGAGGGAGGTGAGGCACATTTGCATACCTTGTAGGGATGCCGTATACTTTCCCTCTCTTCCTCTCTCTAAACACCCATACACACCCACCCACAGGTGCTGGAGTTGCTAGCTACTTAAAGGTGTCCTTCCCAAGCACCACACGTACTGTATACTTTTGTTAACATTTAAACACCGTTAAAGTCAATGTGCTGTAATAACATTTGAATATCTTGCATAGTCTTCGTTTGAATGAACACAAGCCCTCTTTTCCGTTCAAACCAAATAACTATTGACTTTCATAGTTCTACAAACTGTTCACCACAACTAGATCACTATGGAACAGTTTACCTCAGTTCTCAGTTTCTTTCCTCTCCTATATATATATGAATATATATATATATATATATATATACACCCGGTATGTATAAACATGTAAGGACGCGAAAAAAGGACACTGCCATATATTGGAGCCTTTACATTCCCACAGCACCATTTCTTTCCCGGGAATGCACGCTTTTGCAGACACGCAGGCACTACAACACACCTCGAGAACACACACACACACACACACACACACGTACACGCACCCACACACACGCACACGCACACACACCATACCAAGTGAGAGCTGAGCCAGACACAGCTCCCGAGACACACTCAGCCAGAGGACTCGGTTTTTACACTCTCTCTGGCCCCACTGTCTGTCTGTCTGGCTGGTGGTACTGGTGGTGGTGAGGGTGCTCGGGAAGGCTGGGAAAGAGAGTATGGAAGTATATTACAGATGGGGAGTATATGGGAGGAAATGAAGAGGACATGGAAAGGAAGGGACAGGAAAAAGGAGGGGAGAGGAGGAATAGATGGAAGAGTAGAGGAGGAAAAAGCGAGGAAGGAAGAAGAGAATGAACATACATGGGAAAGGAATAGAATAGAGGAGAAAAGGTAAAAATTTGTAAGGAAAGGAGGAGGAGGAGAGGGACAGGGGAGACGACTGGAAGGAAAGAGTATAGAGGAGGAAGGAAAGAAGAGAGGATAAAGGAAAAAAAGGAAAGAAGGAAAGAAAGGAGTTGGTGCATGGGAAAATATACGAGGGAATACAAGTGACTTTCTAACAGCACTTGCGATGGAAAGCATAGTAAAGAAGAAGGAGGGATAAAGGGCATGCAGAATAGAATAGAGGAATACGGAGGAAGGGAAGACGAACGTAAATCAAATAAGAGAAAGAAGGAAACCAAAATATAAAGTAAGGGAAGAAGGTAGACAAAATAATGGAAAAGTGTTGAAAAGAGTAGGAGAGAGGAGGCCATGCAGTGAGAGGAATGAATAGAGGAAACGAAAGAGCATAAGATGGGGTAAGAAAAAAGAAAGAAGTAAGGGTTTGGAAAGGATGAGGGAGGGAAATAGAAAGAAAAGGGGATGGATGAAAAAAAATGGAGACAATGTGAAAGAAAATAAGGGCAAGAAAATGAAAATAAATGATTCAACAAGAAATAAGAAAGAGATGGGGGAGTAGGGAGGAGATGAATGTAAAGGGCCAGATATATATAGAGGAGGGAAAAGGAATGCGGGATAAAGATGAAAGCATAACAGAAGAAAAGAAGAAGGAAAGAGAAAGGATGAATACCCCTACATCTGTACAATACTTATAAAAATGGAAATAACACACACACACACACACACACACACACAATTTTATTCTTGCTTCCTCATGCAGAGACAATCATTCAAGCACATGAATATATCAGTAAACACATACATACCTTACACGCGCACGCGCACACACACACACACACACACACACACACACACACACACACACACACACACACACACACACACACACACACACATATCGCATCTTCCGACACACATAGACATACACACAAACGAGCAAACACACACAAGCAAGCAAACTTACAAACTAACACACACACACAGACACACATTGGATAACAGTTGTAATTGGTATTCTGGAGGCAGCTGGAACAAACGGTGGTGGGGAGATTTATATGATAATTTCAGCAGCCACAGTGGGAATCCTTTGTCTATGCTACGGAAATGAAAGGGATTACCTGGGATTACAGACGTAGCACAGTGATTACATTACAGATATAGAAGAATAATTACATTACAATGGTGGTAGAACATGCAGTAAATTATGCATCACACTGACATCAAGGGAATTATATTACAAGACAGGAAGACTACACGCATTAGATTACAGAAACAGTAAGTGAATAATAATGATTAGAGGTATTACATTGGTTGGAATACAAAGGTAGAGCTGGGACTACATCATAAGAAGAGATATTACAGGCACTGGATTTCAGTTGAGTACAGTAATGATGGTGATAACTTTTTCAGATATTCTAATAAGAAAGCTAGTGGATATTACATTAGTGTGTGAGTATGTTAAATGGTATAGTGGTACATACATACATACGTTATAGTGTTGCAGTGGCCTGTTGTGTCTCTCACTATGTGGATGGGGAGAATTGAGTTGAGGGCGGATAGAGAAAGTGAGGGGACATATGGGTTAGGAAGCAGCCAGGAGAAGAGGGTCGTGAAGAGGATAACAAACAGAGGCCATTACTGGAAAGAACATCCACCCACACCATCTCACTATATCCAAACACTCACTACGGTACACCCACTCATGCACTCCCATCTCTTACTCCACTCCTAACCCACGTCTCACCTCACTCACTCACTCACTCCACCTCTGACCCACTTCATCCACTCCTAACCCACGTCTCACCTCACTCACTCCACCTCTGAACCCTTTCTTCCTTCACTTCATCCACTCCTAATTCAATTCACGTCACCCCTCACTCACTCACTCACTCTACCTCTGACCCACTTCTTCCCTCACTTCATCTACTCCTAATTCACGTCTCTCCTCTCTTGCTTACTCCACCTCTGAGCCACTTCTTCCTTCACTTCTTCCACTCTATATTGCCCAACTTCTCCACATTCCTCCTACAAATCCAACCCACATATACCCTCGATTTAACCACCTCGTTCCCTTTCAATCACCTCTTATCTTATTACCTTCTTTTGCATTTCCTTTTCTCTCCCTTTTTCATGTTCTATTCACTTTCTTCTATGCCCACTTCCTGCTTCATTCTTTCTTTCCAGTATATTTTCCATTCCTTTACTTTCCTCCTTCACGTGCAACAATGATACAGAAGCAGCGAGAGTAAAGGATATTATACTACGTGCCTGGGATTTCTACATATTATAGCATTTACATAATTTACTTTTGGTTCTCCATTTATCTTTTCTCAACTCTCATCACCTCATGTTCCTTTCATCATATCTCCACCTACTGTCTATCGGCCGTCGATATCTATTTCCGAAATACACTTTGATAATCCCCTGAACAAGAGCATAACTATTAATAATAGTACGTTTTATCTTTTATTTATTCCCTGTTTCTTGCACGTAGTGATGAGTAATGAATTCAGCACCGACATTTACCAAATTCTAATTCATTTACCTTCAGGTCAGTCAATCAATTTTAATCCTTTTAGTGAGTTACAAATGTTTGTTTTATACATGCAACACCAAAATGCCCTGTGTAGCCTGGTAGGTTACTAGTTTTTGCATTACAGAATATATTTTGATACGTACATTAAAAGCGTCAGTGGGAAACAACTAAAAAGAGGAAGTGAATAAAGTCCAGGACAAGGGATAAACGCGGCGTACTGTACATAGTGTGCCAGGAAGGAGTGCCAGGCTAGAGTGCCGAGTGAAGGGGAAAGCGGAGGGAGTAGGAGTAACGAGCCCCAGGGGGACACCAGATTACGCCTCTTGTGATTAGTGCAACTGGACAAGAGACGTAGGTTGCTGACGGTGGGGGCTGGGTGTTGGCTGGGACATGGAAGGAAGAGATTGGGATAACAGGAGAGAAGGAAAGAAAGGGAGGGAGAGAGTAAAGACAGGGAAAGTGTGGTGTGGAAGAGAGTGGAGGCAGGGGAAGGGAAGGAGAAGAGTGAGAGCCTTGAGATGGAGAGAGTACAAGTGAGGACTAAAAAGAGAGAAAATTAGTATCTGGGGATGGCAGAAGAGAAGGATGGGTAAGGAGAGAGGGACGATATAAGTGCTAAAGAGAAAAATAAGGGAAAAAGAAAAAGGACAACCAGGAAAGAAAGGAGCGAATAACAGGGAAGGAGGAAGGGGAAGTGAAAGGAGTGACGACTACGAAGGAGGGGAGTGATAAAGAAAGGGACTGATAAATAAGGATGAATATAGATAGCAAAAGAGAGTGAAGGACAGGGGGGTGAATGAGGGACTGCAGAAGGGAGAGTGTCAAGGAGTAAGGATGGGGAGGGAGTGGGAATGAGGTCTGGGGCAAGAGTTAATTAAGGAGAGTTAATTAATGGGGTGGGGAGAGTGCATGAGAGTAGCAGGAGGGGAAAAATGGTGAGGTCTGAAAAAAGGTATGATGTGAAGATGATAATGAGGAGGAGGAACAGAGGAGGGGAGAGAAAGAGGAATATGAGGACGAGAGGGAAAAAGAGAGAATAAAAACTCGTAAGATGAAAAGAAAGTGAAATGGAGAAAGGAAGAATTGATGATTAAAAAGGAGATGAGGATAGAGGAAGACGAAGTAAAGAAAGGGAAGAAAGGGAAATACAAGGAAGGAGGAAAGGAAATAGCACGATAATGAGAAGTTACTATGTGGGGGAAGAGATTACTATTGGCAAGGCGTGATACAGAGGGCAGGGTAGAGGAGACAGGAAGGGAAGGGAGGGAAAGGGAGGGGGCGCTGATATACGACGAGAGGGACAGGGGAAGTTAATGCACAAGTCGCGATTATAAAACCAATGCCGTGATTGAAAGAGGATGAGCGTGGTGGATGTGGATGGGTTAGCCATGTGTGTGTATGACTAAACAGGTAACAATGATTGGTTTGAAGATGAATGAAGATCCGCCTAATCCTTGAGAATCTGATGCCGGGATGAACTTATTAGCATTTTCTATCTGGTTGTATCACGAACTTAAACGTATGTGTCCAACTATTTTGGAGACGAGCTGGTGATTAAAATGTGAAATTCTGGTTGAGGGTGAGTGAGGACGTACATAATATGAAATAGGATGTGATATATATATATATATATATATATATATATATATATATATACAGTACCGGTACGTGTGGGCGAGAAGTTGGGGAAGTAAAGTAAACAGTAAGTGAATGTGATGGTTGGTGAACCTGGGTGAGAACGTGCGTGTGAAACCAAGTGGAAAATTGAGTTTAAAATAAGTGAAAGACCTCAAGGCAGACTGCAGAAGAATTATAATATAACACCACCCTAAAACCCAGCAGTAGACTAGGGTGTGAGAGACGAGACGTGGGCTAAATTAAAAGGGTAAGGAGGAGGAGGGGAGGGGTGGGGGGCTTGTGGAAAGAACATAAGGGATCAGTCTACAAAGTCACCCCTGGCTTGTGCCACCATGGACCATTACCATAATAGCTACTCTGATGACGACACGAAGGGGAATCTGTATTTTTTTAGCCGACGAACTGATGGACAAATGATTCCTCCAAACTACGGCCGGAAACAGACTATAATTATATAGTACCATGCACTGTATGCAAGTTAGGGATTCTGTTTCGTAGCAAAGGTTGGAGGGTTAGGTCGCCCTCCAATGTGTCGACATGAGAGTATCCCCTTACACCTGGCCAGCTTTATGTTACACCTGCTCATGACACGAGTGGTGGGCAGGGAGGGAAGGGAGGCGTCAGGAGGTGGTAGAGCTAAGGGCGTGGTCAAGCTACTCGTGTTTCAAGATAATTAGCGTAGATTAAGGTGATTGCAGAGTATTATAATAGAGAAGTGTGCGTGTGTGTGTGTGTGTGTGTGTGTGTGTGTGTGTGTGTGTGTGTGTGTGTGTGTGTGTGTGTGTGTGTGTGTGTGTGTGTGTGTGTGTGTGTGTGTGAGGCAGGGGGTATAGGATTGAGTGTGTGTGTGTTATGTTTTGTGTGTATGGAGGAGTGTAGGAGATAGCAGCAGGTTTACCCTTCTTTACTGCAGGTGATAATCAGTTCACAAGAGAGAATGTATCCCTACTATACTCCTTCAGTTTCGGTGATTATTTCGTCACTGTGCACTCATATATATATATATATATATATATATATATATATATATATATATATATATATATATATATATATATATATATATATATGAAACACTGTAATCACTGTATTACTCATCTGAATTAATGTGAACCAAGTGGGGAAGGTGTAGTACAGGGATTAGGGTGGAAACTAATATATGCTGTAGCAAGGGTTTCAATATCCTGACTGATTATTCTAATAACAAAGATTATACCTAATGTTATATTACAAGAAGGAACGGTGATGGCGGTAATTGTGGTAATAAAATGTTAGTAATAATTAGGATGGAAGAGAAGGGAAAGGGAGATGCACCAGGGAAGGTAACAGTTTCCTTGCTTCTCATCCACAGACCGGGTAATGATAAGTCGTAATAACATCGTATCGTCAATAATACAGTTCTTGGTGTAGCAACTAACACGATATGAGTAAGGTGATAACTTTGTAAATACTTTATAATAATATGTTATTTTTATCATACATACAAATATTTCCACAATGGATGATACTTTACATTCCAAACACATGGTAATTATTGTTAACACATATTTCTTCCCTAATATTGTATATAAAACAAGTAAGATGCCATCTAGCCTGCATGCGAGTTACTATTTAATGTTTGAATAGTATGAATAGTTAAACATTGTCCATTATTATTACTTCGTTGTAGTTGAGTACTAAAGTAGGCAAACACATCTATCTATACCTTGTCAAATACATATTTGTTGCAAGGGTGGTGAATTTTAAAAATCTTCGTTACCATTCCGATATTCTTTTAACTACCGGTATTCAATGTTTAACTATTCATAACTATTCATACGTTATATTACGTCTTCAGAATCAAGTTATATATAGGGTAACAAAAAGTAGTCACCGTCTAATATACTTCGTCTTGGCTCCACATACCGAATTGTCAATTTTATCTTCCTGTTTCGTGGTTTAAAAGAGGTAGTGACTTGTGTGTGTCACCTATTTCACTGGGTACTTTGTCCTTACTTTCTGTATATCTGCTTCCCTTTTCTACCCCTGGCACTATAGAGCCTCCCCACCCTTTAAAGAAATGGAAATGGAGTATTGATGGTGATGATAAAGTTGATTCCCGATAAGCGACTCGTACATTAGAAGAAAAATAAATAGCAAAGATGGGAGGGCAACGGAGGAAAGAAAGACAATTGTATTAAATAAGGTGACAGTTCGAGTAATATAAGGTGATAGCCGCAGAAACAGAACACCCAATTTTATCCCAATAATTTGAATAATTTGTTTTGGTTACTACAAATCTTCATGGCGTCTCAGTCTTGTTTTATTTGACACCCATTATAATTATTCATTTATGCTCGCCTGGCTGGTGAGATGACGTCGCTTGTGCTGTCAATCTGCCGGGCAACAATGTCTCGACTTCAAGTGTAGAATATTTCCCTCGACTTGTCTTTAGCTGCAATTGAATGAAAGTTTTCGAAATTTCCTTACTTGGAAATATTTGCTAAACAAAACTTTCAATTCGCCATTTACAAATATGAATGACTAATTGGTATTAGACGCCGCAACAGCGAGGTCATATAGCGCCCGGGAAAGAAGGTGACTGAGAGGTGGGACAGTAAGTACAAAAGGTAACAGATGAAAAAAAAGGGCAGTTGGAGAAGTGAAAGCCTCTTTTAGTCGCGTTTTACAAGCAGGGAAATTGTGGAGGTATTCATAATAGGCGTCTTCTATTTATGCCACTTGATCAACCCGGGTTGGCAACCTGGGTTGCTCCGAAAAACCAGGGTTGGATGGTGTAAATAGAACACGCCGACCACCAACCCGGGTTGATATTCCTTTGTTTGTAAACATTAATAGACATTTCCCTCAAATGTTACTGATTAGGGTACTCATGCCAATTCAAAATAATATTTCCTTTATGTATTTTGAGGATTATGCCTCGTGTTATGCTAAAATGTCATATATATTTCTGAAGAGGGCTTACCAGTGTTTGTTTTTGGCGCGTCAGCTGTGAGCAACCTGTAAAAGTTGCCAGATACCACCACGTAACCCTGCTATTGCACTGGGTTGCTTCGGGTTGCTCTGAGAGCAACCCGTGTTGGGGTGAACCGGGTTGACTGATGTAAATAGAACATGCCAAATCGACGATTCGAGCAACCGGGTTGCCTGACCAGGGTTGATAATGGCATAAATAGAAGACGCCTATAGACGATGTGGGGTATACAAACAAAAAGAAAACTGTTGTAATTCGAAGGATGGCTATAGGAAATCAAGTTTGGAGTAGTGAGCGGCCCATTCAGATGCGAACATAAGCCACATCACAGCACCGAAAACAGGTAAGATGCTAGAATATGATGTAAAAAAAAATAGTGTCAGCGTTGGCAGTAAATAATTAAGGCTGTGATAACATACACGGGTTGGATGGGTGGTGCTGTTGAAATGGCGCACACACACACACAGCCGCAGCTAACGTGGCACTACAACTGTCAACAACACAACGTAAACAAACATGGATGTCGAGGTGGAGGAAGTGGCAAAGTTGTTATTTCCCGATGGAATTCCAGGTGAAGTAGAAATCTCAAGTATTCAATAACCTAACTTAATCTCACTTACAACCTTTGGGGAGAGTGTGGGAAAATTGGGTGTTTTGGAAATGAGAAAAATAGGAATGTAATATAATAAAATTATTTGCCTTTAAATATATACTGTATAAAACTAATAAGCTTATTCAATGCTTTCCCCAGAAACTTGGAAGGACAATAATGAAGTCTCCAATTACATCATTCAACTGGCTTCTTGTGGTGTTGAGAAATTAGGTAAGGTGACTGTTGCAAGTTCTCAATTATTAATATTGCAATAGGCCTTATTTCATAGCAGTCCCTTGGTTACCTGTACTGCCATAATAGTGTAACTGTTCTTTCCTCATTGCAGGTAAAGAAGGTGCCCATCTAAGGGAGGAGAGGGCAGCAATATTGGACCAGACTAAAGACTTGGCCTATACTAATTACAAAACTTTTATCCATACTGCTGACTGCTCAAAAACTATACACAATGATGTAAGTTTGTATGGTTTCATTGTAACTACAGTAAATGCATTACTCACAATATTCAATAATAATTATACCAAGCCCTTGATAATCAGAATTAGTTACTGTGAAATAAATGTAAGCACTATAGTCATAGATTTCAAAGTAATGTATTGATATAAATTACAAACAGTACAGTATAACAAAATTAGCTACCCAATGTAACAGCCTGGGTTAACACACATTTTTGCACCTCCTCCACCATAATTAAGTGCATTACTGTATAGAAGAAAATTAATATAAGATTAAAATGATAATGATAAGAGTCGTTGCAACCAGTTCACTAGTGTGGAAAGTCACCTGGAGGGCCTGTCATCCCGGCTACCAAGTTTGAGAACACGTGTGGACACATTCTTGGCCACTTCTCGCAGTCTGACACAATCACGCCACCTCACATCCCTCACACTTACCAAGCACACTCAATTGCTAGAGGTAAGTAGGAATGCAACTTCTGATTGATTCATTAATTTCATCATTCAAATTATACATGTATATAACAGGAGTTATTCATAGCTTCATTAATTCACAAAGTATATATTAACACTAAAGAATACTTACATACATTCATTCATAAGGATTGATAACTTGTTTCTTCATGGAATCTGCTCTTGGGGCTGGCCAAAGCTAAACTCTATGTACTCCATTCATGATTATTTCTCAAATTACCTCGTTGCTTTTATCTGTGTAAAACAAATGCATATGTATTAATATCTTCAATAGTCATTATATTAAACCACTTCATGATTATCTCTGTATTCATCAAACCATATTTACCTTACAGATCTTAGAGCTACCCCAGTTAATGGATACATGTGTCAGGAATGGCTATTATGAAGAAGCCCTTGAAATTCTGGCATATGTTCGCAGACTCGAGAAGAAGCACACCGATATTCCAATAATTGCGGTGTGTTATTTTATTCATTTGCAGTACTGTACTATATAAAGATAATGGCCTGCAGATGATGTTATATTTGCAGTCACTGCTCCAATGTACAGTAATTATGAAATTATGAACATTGGGTCTGGAAAATAGCAGAGATGAAGGTAGAATATAGTTAACTATACCCAAACAATACAAGTCAGATCAGTCATGACACATCCATCCATCCTTCGTAAAATGAACCCTTTGTAGGCAGTGTACAAGAAATTTTTATTTATTAAATTTGTTTTATTATTTGATACAGTTGACACCTATTGGAGTTATTTGGTAAATTAACCCCCATGAATTGCAAAAACTAGTGTAATGAGTTCAATGAATTGTAAGGCACAGTTATGAAGCAGTACATACAAGTACTTAATGAAGAAAGTGTAAAAAAATAAAATGAAAATACAGATAGGGTACAGGTATTGCAGTACCGGTACATAAATGCAGGTGTTTTTCTCAATCACTATGAATATGCAAAAAACCTGCAATGACCTCCCTCATAAAATTTCCAATGATGCAGCCTAGATAATATGGAACCTGTGAATTGTTGGGGTTGACTGTATTCCAGACAATGTGAATGTAATATACTGTAGTAGTGTATCTTAAATTTTTATGAACTTCAGTATAGTCTGACAAATACACATATACTGTACAGTAGTAGCGAACTGGTTTATCTTTTATGTACATGAAGTAATAATATGATCATTATCATTCTTGTTTTCTAATGTACACTTCAGGGGATTGTGACAGAAGTACAAGCTGGTACTCGTTTGATGCTGAGCCAGCTCCTTGCACAACTACGTTCACCTCTTGCCCTCCCACAATGTCTCAAAGTCATAGGTAATATCACTAGTATATCAAGAAGAGAAATATTGCTGTTTTGTTATCATTCTACGCCAGCTAGTTTCCATGGTGAAAGCCTTAATAATTAAGAAAATAATTGCCTGACTTAAGCACAAAATTAATGGTCATAATCTTTAAAATTAACTATCAAGTAAACATTTACAAGTTTCTTTCGTACTTGACACTCATTTTCTTATGAGAGAGTTTGCAGATTTGAATCCTGGCTATGATAGTAATCCAAGCAGATTACTAACTATAAATATAAAAAAATTTCAGGTCTGCTGCGACGTCTGGACGTATTCTCAGAACCTGAATTAAGGCTCAAGTTTCTTCAAGCTAGAGACTCCTGGTTCAATGGCATCTTGAAAGGCATACCCAAAGAGGATGGTATGGTCATATATTGACTAAACTATTGCTGTATAAAGTTTGATATATTAACATTAAAATTACTACCCCTAAAGAATAAGGAATATGTACTGTTCTGTACATACTGTATATTATTGTGAGGAAAAAATTTAATAGAAAATTAATATGAAGACCTGAAAGTTGATATTTGATCTTTTGTATATACAGTACAGTACTGTAATAATGTTTAATGAAGACTGGTTTGTTCAGCTATGGAGTTACAGCACCAGTTATTTTGAATATATGTTATAATTTGTCATATGGCATAACTCTTATATATTCATTCTTATTTGTAACACGTAAATGCACGTTTCTTGAATAGTTTACACCAAATCCCACATTATAGAACATATGAAACTCGTTTGCAGGAAAAATTGAAGATACTGTATTTGTATTCTTATTGAACTGTAAATATTACTTCTACACCACTATACTACTATCATACTACAGTATTTATCTTACACTATACCGTCACTAATTTAGAGTTGTATTTTGAGGTAGAGTTATATATTTGCCAAATATTTCTGATCAATATGTGAATGTTCCAAGTGCTGAATGTCAGCTTATGTATTTTGGCAGCATACCAACACATCATCAAGGTTGTAGAGGCATCACGTGTACACCTGTTTGATGTGGTTACTCAGTATCGTGCTATCTTTACTGATGACGACACACGCTTTACACTTGCTGATCCAGATGTAAATGAACAGGCAATCTTTCATGGTTGGGTTCTACTCAAGGTAAGTGTAAGCACAAAAAATGAACTTTTCATAGTGCTGGATGGAAGTGTGATGAATTAAATCTTTGAGGATATTAAATTTATCTGATTAATTAACTAATTCTTAAAAGAAAGAGAGACTGCTTTCAAATACTTGAAAAACTACCAGTATGGTAATGATATTTAAACTGTACTGAGTTGGTTGCAGTACAGAGCTGGATGGTGTTGGGAGGGATGCTGATCTTTTGTATTACTTTCAAGGTGAACCAGTTCCTCGAATTGGTAGAAAAGGACTTAGAGCGTGGAGTAGGTACAAATTTGGAGGCTGTACTTGCTCAGTGTATGTTCTTCGGGCAGTCCTTCAGTCGCATTGGAGCCGACTTTAGAAACCTCCTAATTCCCCTTTTTCAGGTTTGTACCGATAATAAATTTGTTTGATTATTAGCCGTGATTCCTGAAATCTTTTGTTACCTATCTTGCAGGTAACAGCCACACTATTTGGGATAGAGAGACTAATGTCACTATTTGGGATATACCTATTTATCCCTTTCTCTGTGGCTGGGTACCAGTTTGAAGTGGTGACATAATTATTTTTTTTAATTCTGTACAGTACTGTAAATGACAACCTGTGAGTACGGTACTATAGCACACGTGCTAATTTAATTTTATAATAATTTATGAAAATTTTACTATTTCCTTTTACAGAAAGCAGCTTTGTTACAATGTGAAAAGAATATTAGGACGGCAAACATAAAATTTGATGAAACCCTGAGCAGCTTCTCGCTTATGGAGGCTCAACAGTTCAGTAAATCTACTTATATAGCAGAGACGCAGGTATGTGTTTCTGGAAGTTTAGTGTACCTTTCTGCCTTTACTGTCTTGATAATTTATGCTTTTTTAACCACTGGTACAGTACACTGTACAGTACTGCCATTATATTATTTTATTTATAGTTTATTGTGCAAAAGCCATATTTGACTTTCTTGAAACTGTGCAGGAAAATCAAATTGCATGATACATAACTACCACACAGAGGGCATCCCACAAATTATCTTACATGGCAATGTCTGTATAAGTTTTAGCAAAATCATATTGACATTAATATATTTGTGTGCATAGTCATGAAAGTACTTTTCAAAATTTCTCATATACAGTAGGCCATAAATATTTAGAAAAACATTGGACTCATACTTACCTCAAATGATCTCAGAATAATTGGTGCCTAAAGTATTTAAGAAAACTTTCATGATCTCCCATACAAGAGCCACCCATTTTTAGTACAGTACAGTACAATATATTATTTATGTACGGTATTAATTTTTGTCAATTACTACAGGACAAAACCCGGCCACCTCTTACCCTGATGGAATTTCCGCCTCTTGCCCACTACCTCAACGGGCTTGTGGCTACCTTCAACACCCTACGCCAGTGCTGCCCCGTGGCCACTCTAAGCAGTGTTATTTCTCTCATCCACAAGTCCCTTACTAAGGTCTCATATATCAGAGGATTTGGGTGTACTCTACCTGTCTCTTACTTTTCAAATGAGTATTCTCAGACTTAACTCATCTCTATTTGGCATAGTGTAGAAAGTGAAAATAATAATGCAGTTACTAGACAGTGAAATCATAAGGTAATAATGATTTAATCTCTTAACTATGATGTGCAGTTTAGCTCAGTAATACGTACCTGAAGCCATCCAGATGAGAGGTTTAACATCTGAGAATCTGATGCTTTATGACTAGCATGAAGTTATGGTTAACTATACTTACCAATAGTAATCCATATGTTTTTCCAGTAAATCTCAATACCTTGTTTATGAATTTCAGGTACAGTACTGTACAGTATAACATTTTTTTCTGGGGATCATTTCATAAACTAACCTTTTTCATAAAATGAAAATATATTTTGGCAGGTGGTGGGTGCAATGGTAGAGCTTCACCGGCTAGAGAGCTCTGGCTTCACTACACGTGAGGAGGTTGCCTTTCAGCGAATGTGTTCTGTGTTGGCTAATGACCTCCTCCCTCACATCAACAAATGCCTTCGTCTACTTTATCCACTTCCCCAGATCTCACATATCACTGGCATTCCTGTTCCACAACTACAGAGAGATGTAAGAAACTGTGTTTTTATTTAAATATTATAACAGATTCTGATCTCTGAAAGAAACATTACAGGTATTACTATTAAAAAATTATCCATGCAGTAATTGGAGTGACATATTCATAGTCGGTGTCCCAAAAGTGTGTGTCAATTCAGTCTTGATAACTTGGACCATTAATTTACTTTTAGTTAGCCTTAACTCCTTATAACAATGTACTATAGACACAATACTATCATTACTTTCACCTTGCCCACCCCAAACTGGCTGCTAGAAGCATATTTTAACTCGGAAGTGCCTGGAATTCTTAAGTCATTCCATTTTTCTTAATTTCAGAACTTTGGTCAGCTTGACCTTGCTGAGTTGCTTGCACCTCTTGAACATCTCTTGCCTAAAAAAGAAGAGACATTTTCAGCTGAAATATATCTCCATGACCAATTAATACAAAGTGATCCCAAATCTGAATTATCAACCACTGTTGAAGCCTCTACTTTGATATCAGAGACAAATCCACAGCCTCTTGTAATATCTGTAGAGGACAACCAGCCTGAACAAGGTATCAATATAGAAACAAAGGAGACAGTTATTGATTCTGAGAGCAGTGACAGCAATCTGGAAGTTACTCTGACAGGAGTAACATCTATAGAGAACAACCAGCCTAAACAAGGTATCAATATAGAAACAAAGGAGACAGTTATTGATTCTGAGAGCAGTGACAGTAATCTGGATGTTACTCTGACAGGAGTAACATCTGTAGAGGACAACCAGCCTGAACAAGTTATCAATATAGAAATACAGGAGACAGTTATTGATTCTGAGAGCAGTGACAGCCATCTGGAAGTGACAGGAAGTGATGAAAATACCAATATCATTGTAGAACAAGCAAATACTATTGAACAGAAAGAATCTGCAACTGAACAAGAGGAAGTGCAAGAACTTCAGGATACAACTGGTGACCATGTTCCAAAAATGGTTGTACCAGGTATGCTATATATTGATACAAAATAGTGAGAACAGGAGAGGATAAACTCCAATTAAGGAGCCTATATTGGTGACTTACTGCTCTACTTAAAGTAATTGAAAGGTACAGTTGCCAAAATAGGTATTGCGACAAATCTTGATAGAACTTTAACCATAGTAATATCCACAACTATTTGTAGGGACTATAAGCATGTATAATAGAAGGAAATATACATATCCTTCTGTAATACATACTTATAATCCCTACAAACAACTATGGTCTTTAATATATTTAATGTTGTATCAATAGTTGTCGCAATACCTTTTTTGGCAACTGTAACATTAGCCTGGAGAAACTTTTACTGTATCATTAAAACACCATGAAAGTTTGTCGATTCCTTTATCTATTGATTATCAAACTCTAAATTCATAATTGTCTGTCTATTGCATATCCCATCACTTGGTAGTGTGTCAAACTCTATGGACTCTCTTGCTTATGTGTAATCCGATTCAAGTTGCAAAGCCTCGATTGGTTATTATGTGCAGAAGTGGGCGAGTCAACTAGTTTTAGTAATGCATATCCATACTAAATTTAAGCCTGCCAAGCTTTCAAATTTAAAGTCGGTGACAATAATAGTAATAACGGCATTGCTTCTGCAAGCTTTATTTTTTTAATTCAATTTCTCTCGAAAAAGCAATCTATCATAAGTGTGGAATATTCTTTAAATAATAAGTGTAGTAACTTTGTAAAGTGAAAAATACATATTTTTTTTTCATAATAATTCAACAGTATTGTTCAGAGAAAAGTTAGCTGCACAAAGTGGTTATATTGCTGTTTTAATGAAGGGATGTGAATTTCAACACATTACCACCATAGCTGTGCAATTTCCTGATCAACATGGCGTTAAAGGTTGCGAGATATTTAAGTAGTGTATGTAGTAATGATGCCATTGAAAAACAGCATGAAAACAATAAAAAATGCAGTGAATGTTACTGTAACTCTCATCAGATGCAAGTCACATGCGAGAGGGGACACCCCGCCTGCAGGGCATTTCAATTTTTCAGTACAGTATAGCATTTTTTTTTTACCACAAATAACATTTATAGGGGAAATATCTTATTTTTTGTTATAACTTGGCCAATCATCAACGGATATATTATTTTTTTCACAAAATCATTTAAGTTTCAGAAACTGGCAGAGATGATGATGCTAGCAGCCAACCAAACACCAGTCTGGATCAACAGTAAAGATTTATTTTCTGTATAGCATCAAGCTATCTATCTATCTATCTATAGCTCTGACGCCTCGCTCCCTCCGGGAACTCCCCCCAAGGGGGAGAAAAGTCTCCAGTCTTCCCTGTTTAAACACTCCCTCCTTACTTGGTCCAGCCCTCCCCTCCACCTCATGTTTCTCTCCTTTACATACTCTTCCACTCTGTTCTGCCATCTTATTGGTGGTCTGCCTCTCACACCACAACTTCACTTCCATACACCTTCAACACTATAACCCTTACGTATCAGAATATATCATATGGCATGCACAATTTACCACCACCATCATTCTTTTGAATTAGTCTTACATCTCAAGATATTCATAGTATATTTTTTATGCATGCCAATGATAAGCCTGGCCCACCTACATCCTATGCACCTCCATCTACATTGTATCCAGACTATACCGTATTTACTCAATAAACCACCACTGATGTACGCCGCATGGTGAGTTAAGAGCTTGTGTTATGGAAATCCTCACTCAAACCTCAATGAGTAAAAAATGTGAGGAATGTTATATTAGTTATGAATGGTCAATGCACTTATTTGTTTAATTATACCTGTACTCTTATCATTGCAATTGTTCTATTTAATTAATTGATAGGAAATAAAAATCATATCTTGTTTGGTGAAAAACAGCAATTTGGCCTGCCATCCAGGATCTGCACAAGAACTATGCCTGATGTATGGCGGCTAAGAGTTTATATCATTACTGTAATTTATTTTCTAAGCCTCTGTATTAAAATACAAACCCTAAAATCAAGTGTGATTACATCCTATCCTTTCTATACTATCCTAAGTCATGGATATCATCATATAGGCTATATCTATCTATCTATAGCTCTGACGCCTCGTTCCCTCCGGGAACTCCCCAGAAGTATAACAAATAAAATAACTTATAAATAAAAGCTAAATGGCCCCATCACAATTACATTACTAGAAAAATATGTTAAGACTTCTTGTCTTTTTCATATGCTTTCTGAAAAGTTATATTGTTCTTCCCTTACTATGCAAAACTTGATAAAATTGCATTCCTGTCACCAGTGCCTCCGGCCTGGTCATGGACTGCACAAGCGACTTGGACTGCCAGCTTATCTGTCTCCTCCTGTGTGGGAGCCTCAGCATAGACTCGCACAATATCTTCCGTTCCTGAAGCTCGCACAAAAGCTCGGCCCTTGGAGAAACCAGACACTAGCTTGTTAATGGTGTCCTGAAGGCCTACTGGAGTCACACACACACGTTCAGCATCTGTTGTTGTTATAACTGATCGGTCAGCAACAGTCACCTGCGAAAGAAGCAACATTTCGGAGTTGTTTTCTATAAAAGAGTACGGTAATTGGGGCAAAATATAATACTATCTGTGCGCAGAGTTAATAATAGTAAATATTCATTTTGCCATGTGTTGAATATGACATTTTCTTTCATTCTTATGACTTGTTCCCCTATGGAAACTAGCCTTAAGGCACTAAAGTAACAACTTCATTATATAATATATATTATATATATACCCAGTATAATATATATATTCTTAGGGGGTATTCACTCCCTGACCCCAAGAAAAAATCATGGAGGGGAGGGGTTGCATATAACTGTGGTGTTGTGTGCTGAGAAAATATTTTGGGTAAGTTTACATTTATGTGTGTGTGTTCCCAATACAGTACAATTAATTTGTATGCACCTTCATTTGGCGGTTGGGAAGGTCAGTGTAGGCATTGTTCCAGTCAGCAGCAGACCAGCCCCGGGCATGAAGAACTGTCTCCACAAATAGCATATCTGATATGGCATCACCCACAGTCTCATTGATTATATCCATTACCCCAGACAGCTTTTCCGCACTGCTGTTCTTGGCTGGAAATGATGTAATAAAATCAATTATCATTCATGGTGCAGAGGAGGTGCAGTCAAAAGTGAAAGAAAAGAAAAAATTGCAAAAAGGTAATATGACAGAACAGGAAATTTTTATGATAAGGAGAGATAAAGCAACTAATAAAGAGGCAAAAAGTGCTGCAGCAAAGGCAGAAGGAATTAACAGGTTCTATCAAAATTTGGATACATGGAAAGAAGTAAATAGGATATACAGCATCGCAAAGAGGAGGAACAAAGCGACAAAAGACTTAGCACAAGTCAAACAGATAAAGAATGTAAAGGGAGAGGTACTCTGCAACGAGATGGATATCAGGAACAGATGGTAAAAAGTACTTTCCATTACTGCTGAATGAAGAAATCTCTATTAGAATAGAGAGGGAGCTAAAATGAACAAGGTAGAGGTAGATAACATCACAAGACAGGAAGTAGTACTGGAGGAGGGTTGGAAGGTATTGGAAGGAGTGGGGATTGATGTGTTTTGGAAGATCACGTGACAGACTTTAGAAGAGGAAAAAATACCTGACTAGTGACTCAGCACATTGGTAACTATATTTCAAGAAAAGAAGAATGTACAACAGTGTAAGATGAACCACACGTTTAAAGTGTTTAAATAGTAGAAAACAGGTTAAGGGATAGTGCAGAGGTAGATGACATATATTTGGGTACATGTCGGTTAGGGGAGCCATGGATGCCATCTTTGCACTGAGGCAACTCATAGAAAAGTACAGGGAGAGACAGATAGAGTAACGTATGGTGTTTATTGACCTAGAGAAAGCATATGCTAAGGTACTAACAGAAGAGGTTAGGAAATGTATGAGAAAGAAAGGAATAGGAGAGAAATATTTGAAAATCTGTCAGGACATGTACAACAGTGTGCAAACACAAATAAAAAGTGCAGCAGAAGTGACCAACAGTTTCCCTGTGACAGTGGGCCTACACCAGGGTTCAGCCATACAACCCTTTCCTGTTCGGTTTGGTGATGGACGTAATTACAAGTAGCATGAAAGAGGACGAACAATGTTGTTTGCCTATGACATTGTGCTGGTGGAGGAATCCAAATAGGATGTGGAGAGGAAACTACATAGATGGAGAGAGGAACTGTAAGGAAGGGAAAAGAAAATAATATATAAAAGACAGAGTATATGCTTATGGGAGTAGAACATGAATGCCAGCAGGTCCATCTACTGAATGAAAGGCTGAAAACAGTGAACAACTTCAGGTATCTTGGGTCAATAGTTTCTGCAGATGGAGAGCTGAAGGAGGAGGTAACAGCAAGGATACAAGTGGGATGGACTAGTTGGAGAAAGTGCATGGGATTGACGTGCAACAGAAGAGTGAGTGTATGAGTAAAGGGCAAAATCTACAAGACACTGGTGAGTCTAGCGATGTTGTATGGGGCAGAGGTGTGTCCAATAAATAAGGCACAAAAGGATAAGTTTAAAATAGCATAAATGAAGATGCTAAAATGGATGATGTGGGTAACGAGAAAGAACCATATGAGAAATGAAATAATAAGGAGAACTAATGAGGTGGAAAGGATACGTAAGAAGATTCAAGAGAGGTGGTTGCAGTGGTATGGACACGTAATGAGAGAAAAAGAAGAGTGGCTTGGAAGGAGAATGATGGATCTACAGGTCGAAGGGAGAAGGAAGAGAGGTCGACTGAGAAGGAGGTGGTAGGACTGCGTAAGGGAAGATCATAGGGAAAAAAATTTGGAAGAGGATACACTGGACAGGAAGCAGTGGAAAAGACTAACGAAGTGCCATGACCCTGTATGAAGACAGGAAAAGTTAGAGAAATAGAAGATTCATGGGAATATTTTCACACAAAGACAAGCTCATTAAGGAATATAAGGATGTAAATAACATTACAGTAAGCAATATAGTAATTGGTTGTTGAAACTAACTTTACAAATCAACAGAAATTTTTCAGTAACTAATTAAAAACTCTGTTACTGAATGGAACTTTTTTCCTGATTGTTACAGACTTGTATATACAACACGATATCAGATTTTACAAAATGTTGCCCCCACTTCCAGTAGGGCATGGGGTAGGTGCAGTGGTAGTGGTATCACCACCTCTTCAGTGACCTAGGATAGATTCTCATCAGTGCAAGTAACCCTGGTGGAAATAGGTAGCACCCTTCTCTTACTTTAATGGGCTACATGATCTACAGTATGGTCTAGCTCAGCATTATGCTTTATTATTCTGCTTTTAGTATTAAAGTTTTCTTACCTTGGGCAGCTGCTCTAATTGCATCCTTTGCAGCCTGTGAAAACATGACTGTTCCGTGACCATTAGCCTCAAAATACACTCCAATGTCATATTGCTGAGCTTCATGGTGCAAGTGCTTCACACCCGTCTTCGCACATGACACAGGCACTCCCAGCTTCTTCTGGATGTATTCTGTTGAAGCTCCATTGGCATATGCGGTCTGCACCAGTCCCAACTTCAGTTTCAGACCTAAGCAAATTAAAATTATTTAAACAGTTAGATTATATTTCATATTTGAAACAAGAGACAACACATTGTTAAGTCACAAGACTACCTTATAAAGTGACTATTTTCTCCAAGCCTACTTACTGCACAGTTGGGCAAGTAGAAGATGCAAGAATAATATGGCTTTATATGACATCTTCACCACCACTCAAAGTTCAGCCAATCAAATTCAACCTTACATTAGCTTTGAGTTCCTTGTGATTCATTCATAGATACAAGGTCCTTCTACAAAGAGCTGCTAGATGTTGCCATATACAGTTATATTATACTTGCACTTTCTACTTGCTCAACTGTACATGGCCACTAAAACAAAATTTCATTGATTTTCTAAGAGTTTTTCTGTAAAAGCATGTTACCTCTTGTGCCATACAGAGAAATGTTATGTCATTATAATAGAGCAACCAATGAACTGATGTGTTTCCATCCATCTAACCTGAAGCTGAGAGTAGTTCCTGAAGATATCCGGCTACTAAAGTGGCAATCTTGTCCCCATCCAGCATAAGGTACTTTCCAGAGGCATCAATGAAGCTATACATGATCCTGTCTGCATCACCATCAACAGACACACACCGAATTCCTGCCTGTTCGGGTACACCCCCTGGCCATCTCTGTTGTGTCTGTAAAAATTATGTACTCCATATATACGAAGTTTTCAGTTCTGTTTTTCATCCTTTAATCTTTGCTTAATTGTCTTAAGTAAGGTATGAATGAGCGATGAGCTTAACATGTATTGTGATGTAGAGGCAGGGAGCTTTGTGTTTGTTGTAATCTGTTTATCTATTCATTCACAAGTCAAAATTCAAACATACTGGTAATATTTTTAAAACAGTAATTTGATTAACTGTCAACAGATTTTTAACATATGCATAAAATCTGTGCTGATGCGTACTGTTGTTATAGGCGACATAAACTAAACTGAAATACTCATTACATGTATAGCCCTAGATGAGTAACTAAATATACTATACTGTTTAACAAAATACTGAAACAATATGTACTCTACTCTTCTCTACAAGGTAAAAATCAAGAATACTGATTGAAAAACACAGTCACAAATCCCTACCTTCACAAAGTCGGCACCGCACATGTGGTTAAGTATGCCATCGCCCTTGTTGTAGCGCGTTGTATTCAGTGCTTTACCAATATGACCTACAAACTCTTCCATAGCTAGTGCTCCTACTCCATTGGCACCATCAAATAGTATTTCTGGTTCATATTTCCCATTTGAAGCACCATCAGCTCTCAATTTTACAAAAGCTTTAGATATTTTTTGGTAATACCCTTCCATTGTTGGCTCACCATATCTGTAATGCAGATGCACAATTATTTTAGATGGTTACCAAAATACTGTAACTTGTCATAGCATTAGTCATTCATTCTCATGGACTGGTGCCTTGTCTTCTTTTTACTTCATTAAACAATTTAGAAATAAGACAGCAATACAGTATGACTCACTTTCCTCCATCATTGTGGCAGGTGACAATATAGTGTATTACTGGAGTAGTAATGATACCTAGGTCCCACACCTGCCCTCCGGCAGTTTCCACACCAGTCACTGCAGCGTTACGAAGGTGTTCACTGCTTGGCCTGAAATAAAAATGTACAGTATCCATAGTCAGTTATTATATGTAGAGCTATAGTTTCATGAGCCATAGTTTCGATGCACTTTGCCCCTGGCTATGAGTAAGCTGTAGTCTGAGCAGAACATATATAAAAAATTGATTTCATCCGATTCAGTGAAGCTTCTAGTTGCCAGTACAGTACAAATATGCACATACTGTAGTTTCAAAATCTGTTTGACAATACTGTAAGTAGTTAAAAAGCGAGCATTTGTCTGCATCTGTAGACGTTGATTAAAGTGAGCCTCACAGTTTCAAGGGAAATTCTCATATAAATCCTCACCTGGTGTCCCTGCCCACAATCACCATAGCCTTCTTCCCTACATCAATGCCGGCCTTGTTAGCAATTTCCTGAAGTACAACATCTAGTGAGTCATCTGGGGCATTGACAAGAGTGGTAGCATGAACTTCCCAAGCAGCTGCAAGCATTTCCCCTGCAGGGTCCACCAATTTTACTCCATTGTCTGCAACTGGGTTGTGTGAAGCAGTGATCATCACACCAATTGCCGCTGAAGTAAAGAAATACTGTGTATCAGTAATACAAAACTTGAACATATATAATAGGTAAAAGCATTTAACCATCTGGCTGTAGAGTGCATTTTGGTTTATATTAATGGTAGATCTACCAGAAGCCATGTCAATACTTAACATTATACGATTCAGAGTGACCTATTGTGACTATTGTTACACCATTTGTTTTCCCTTCTCATGCCAGGCACAATGTCACTTTAGTGTCAAAACTATGTTGTCTTTAATTCATCTTCACAACATAAAGATACCAACAAGCTTGCCAATGGTAAGTGGAGAAATTTATGAGTTTACATAACTGAACTCCCAAATTTTTGGTACGGGATGATAGTATGTAAAATTTAAAAAAATATTTATTCTCTGTTGCTTCACCACAAGGGTGACAGCTGCTGAGGCCATTGCTATGAGTATATGTAATACATATGAATCAAGATCTTTATTTATATGTACTGTATTACATGTCCTACTGCAAGAATGTCTCACCTCCTGTATCCTGAGATCGAAGAGTTGCCAACAGTCCCATCCGGTACAAGACAAAGTCCAATTCGGCAGCACTGCAGACACAGGAACAGTAACTTTAATAACTTTAAAATATAATAAAGTAGTACATGCATGACATTTCTTACATAGCCTACCTGTGCTTAAATTTCCCATTATACATTACTGGTAATTATTATACATGCTAAAGAAATGGAATATATGATCATAAATGTACACTAATACAGAGGATTAATATTGTACTGTATCTGTAACCTCCAAATTCAACAGCCACTTTACAGTACTGTACATAACCAGTACATTTCATACGTATACAATTTTTAGTACAGTACCGTACAGTACTGGTATTAATACTGTATAGGCCTACAGTAACAGTAGGTATGTAAGCTACTGGATATAATCATCAAATTATCTTTCAGCTGCCTAATGCTGTATAGTTCTCTTCATAAGTTATTGTATTTGAAAAAGCAAGATTATTTTAAAATCACTGTATGTTATAATGTACAACAAAAACTTTTACAGATTATTTGTCTTATATTTGGTGACACATTTATCATGCCTTATCATAAATTTGGATTTACTGTACTGTCATTCTTAATCCTATTAATCTGATAACTGATAAGAGCTGGTGAGATAATTTAATTAGAAAAGGCAAGGAAATTCTCTTATGCTATACAGGACCATTCTTTTAAAACTGCAGTATTTTCCCAAGTAATAAATGGAAATGTACTGTACACCACTGCCACTTTTTGGTACTGTACAAATAAGCTTACAAATACTGTACATGTAATGTTAGGCACAGTCGACGGCAAAAGTACCGTTGCCTCATCTGGCAAGTCATGAAGTACATTATGAAAATATAATAATAGTTGTTATTAGTTTATCTCCTGGATATAGTAATTTTGTTTGGTGAATGTGTTTTATACGGTATTACAGTATACATGCTGAGTGAGGTGACACGACTTTTGCTGCCAATTGTACAGAGAGCAGTTTTACTCTAATATTCGAAATAAATAATTAGGTAGATATTTATAGGAAACTAATATTATGTTATTAACTTGTTTAAATAATCAAACATTGGATCCCGTGTGCCAGAAAGAAGGGTGGTACCATAATAAAATGGTTCCTTCCTGTATCCTTCCCTTTTCCACCTATCTAATGGGAGGGTCATGGTACTGGTACCTCATCAGTTCAGGTACAGTCATGGTCAATAATCCTGCAACACCTTCCAAAGAGATGGCTTCGAAAAATTATCCGAAACTATAGCGGTTTGGTCTGTGCAATATTGATTCATAAGATTCAATCAAATGGCTCACTTTTATTCACCAGGTTGCAGGACATTTGACCATGACTGTACATTCAATAATTATCTACTCTATTGCTGGTTGGTATTACGATGCTTTTATCTTCTTTACCCACTATAATATACCACTCTAAGACACTCTCCTTCTATGGCATTTTCTTTGGAAATGGGGCATTTTGAAATTAGCCTGACCTTACTTAATTAACCTAACCTAGACCACAGCAGACTACCGGGACCTAACCTGGGCAAACTACAGAGAAATAACCAAGGTAAAGTACCAGTATCTGACCGAGGCATAATACTGGGACTTAGCAACGCTGATACAAAACAGCAATAGTCTAGATAAATACCGTACATTCTTTTTGTATGAAGCTTTTTAGTGCAACTACCTAAACATATTTTCATTACAAAATATAATAAAATATTGAATGACAGGGTACAGATATAGATATAAATAACTTTTTTTAACCTAAAACTTTCTTCTGAATAAAAGTCTTCGACCTTATACATAAACTAAAACCAGTTCTTCAACTTTCTATTTATGCTACAAAAAATATGTTTGGATTTCAGCATGGAATCAGTTCTGACAATATACATAACGTTAATAATCCTTACTTGGATCTGAAGCCCGCTGTTCCATACTTTATTTCCTTTTTGACAGATTTAGGATACTGCTCCTTGGCCACGGTGACAACCTTTGGGAATGTCATGGTTCTTCCCAGGAGTTCTCAGCCTCTTCTCTTCTGACACGACAATGACGATACCGGTGCCGTGTTGCTCAATGTTGATCTGTCAGATGGACGTAAATGTTGCCAGTCCTTCCAGATCTTTAACTTTCTCTACATTCTTTTGGGTGACTTTTCTTTTGTAAACTATTATCATCCCTGTAAATTGTACGTGATTGTCGTTACTGTGCAATAAAAAGAACATATAGATCAGTTTTTAATGTAGAAGAAGTGGTATCCTTCATTTCTTCACACGTCGTCATGGTACATTTACTACATTGACCTACTAATTATCAAAGATTCAAAGTTGTAAGTGCATTCCGGTACCCTCAAACTGCTGTTGCATTTCCAAAAATAGCTTATGGGAATTTAGAGAGGATAATTTCTTTAATGACGGAAGTTAAAGTTATTATTTTTCTTATTGGTGAGTTTGGATGCTTTCATTTCAACGGTACCACAATGAGTCGCAGAATAACGTAAACATCAACAAAGCAGAAATGAGGGCAAATTCGAATATGTTTAGACTGTTTCTATTCTATATGAGGGAAATTACGTTTTTGTCCGAACAAGGGCTGTTCTAAGGTGGGTGACTTTATCTTAACTGCATGTCTTACCTGAGTAGAATTTCTTTTAAGAGCCATGTACCGAGAAATAAACAATGGGAGTGTACATTAGAAAGGTCAAGAACCATCAATGCCACAACCTTATAAAATATTAAATAAATAACCAAAACGTTATAACTTGGGGTCTGCTGGAAAGGTTATTTTAAGTTTATAGAAAATTTGGTAAAAGTGCAGAAGTACCCGGCTCGCTATGTTATATTGTATATTTTAGAATAATTACCTTCTATTTTGGACCATTCTATCCTTACGACATTTTTCATCTATGGTATTTCTCTCGGAGATGCCCCGTTTCTACCCTCAATACATACATTGGGTACCAGTGGACTCTTGGCATCGACTCTTACCCACAATTGCCAGATCAACAAGATAAGGTATATATATATATTCAATGGTTAATTTGGAAATAAGTCTGACTTAATATAACCTAACGTTAGACCACAACACACTACCGGGACCTAACCTGGGCAAACTACCGGGATATACTGGTGTAAATGGTATTTATTGAAAGAATTACAGTTTCGTAGCAGTGTTGCCAGATCCGGCTAGATCCCAGTATTTTGCCTCGGTCAATTCCTGTACTTTACCATGGTTATTTCCTGGTAGTTTGTCCAGGTTAGGTACCAGTAGTTTGCCCAGGTTAGGTCCTGGTAGTCTGCTGTGGTCTAGGTGAGGTAATGTCAGGTAAGGTTAGGCTAATTTCAAAATTTGAATATGCCCTATCTTGGAAATGGGGCCTTTGCAGGGGAAATGCCATAGAAGAAACTAGTCTTAGAATGGTCTAAATAAGTGGGTACTAAAGGTAGAAAAATTGTACACAATAACGGTATTTCTTTCAATATTTACCATGCTAATTATCAGAAAGTGAATGTTGCGTGAATATAATATATAGCAACACTGAAAATAGTTTAATCAAATTTATGTAGGCCTATCCCTTGAAATTTATGCTGTAGAGTACACTCTCCTCTCTTTTTATGCGAGTTTAAATTATGCGAATTTGAAATAGTGCGTATCATGAAAAAATTAAATTAATACAATTTACACGAACTCTTAAAATAACAGGAACAAGGAGGCTCAATTTTCAAGTTAAAGTACCATTATTTCTTATGGAAATGTACAATTTACTTTATGCGAAATTCACTTTCTTTGACCCCTTCAGAAACCTAACCTCCCATAAAAAATGAGGAGAGTGTACCATAATCATTGTAACCTCAGTTTTGCCCAGAAGACATTTACTGTAAGTTAGAGTGCAAAGAGTAAGGTAGTACGAGAGTTAGCTACAGAATGGCCTATCATATTTACTGTATGCATAATATCACCAATGATATGATGCTTATTATGTTAATTCAGTGATACAGTTCTTATATAATTGAGAAGGTAATGTAACGGAAAATATCTTGTGTCGATATATTTCTCTAGTCTGAGAATCTAGGTGGAGATATTATAAAGAGGTATCACATAGTTTTGCATGTAGAGGTTGAGGTAGTACTGTACAGTATCATTAAGTGTATCGTGCCAATAGTCATTACTGCAGTGTACAGCCAATGTAGAGAAAGTAAATATTGTATGTAAATATTGTATTTCAGTGTGTGTCAAGGCAGGTGAGGTACAATGGAGGGAATGTATACAAATACTACTGGGGAGGTGCTGCTGGATAGTGCTGTAATGGTACATGTGGCAGATATAGGTGCTGATCATCCCACCTCAACATGCAGACTAAATCTCCTGGTCAAGATGGAACTCAAACATTCAGCCTCAAAGGTACCATATCTATTATTTTGTATGTATCTTTATCTCTGTACAGTATTTGTATCTTCATATTATTCATCTATTTATAGTGTTGAGACCTCACTCCCTTCTGGGAATGCTTCATCATTGAACTGGTCAGGCTAGAAACTGAGTGGGGTTAAGTATAGTAATGCAACAGCTGCTGCGCCAGTGCAAAAAACCTAATTCCCCCTTTCAAGATCAGGCAGTAGGCCAGTGTACCCAACCTGCAGAGGGGTTTCCTTGTTTTGTATCACATTGCTAATTCCCAAAAGTTAACGTTTGCTGATATAGACACTGAATTTGAGAATTAATATAGAACCGGGATATAAGTTTTCTTTAATAACTTTGCAAGCAATACAGTATACTGTAGTATTCTTATTGAACTCCCCAAAAGGTTTAAGTTATAAAAGATGTTCATATAGCCTAGTCATTTCGTGTCTTATTTTACCAAGGAGCTGTTGGAAAGAAGTGACATGTAACTGTACGGTACTGTATCTGAAAAGATGGTCGCCAGTAGTAGCAGTCCTTTAAGCAACTCCTACTGAGAATGACATCTATATTCTCGTACAGTGTATTAAACACAGTACCTGTACTGTATTCTGAGGGTTTTTTTTATGCATCTCTTAGGAGCTGCTGATAAGAGTAACAGAAGAGGAAGACCCCATGGTACTGTATACGTGTATTGTACGAGAGGAAGATTACCCTACACTGAAGCAACGACAGGGACTGCTCGTCAATTTTGCTGCCTTCCCATATAAATTTGTCGAACTGGTCACATTATGTACAAAAAATCATGGAAAAGAATCACCAAGGTAAGCATAGTATAATTTCTGCTGCAAGCCATAACATATCAAAAATATTTAAATGCAGGTATTAGTAGCTACTGTATAGATAAAAATCAATTGATAGCCACCATACATTTTGTTTATTAGTCCTTCATGTATCAAGTTTAAGAATGAAATGGCAATATATTTTTGTGTATAGTATAGGCTATTAGGATTATTCTGTATTCTGATATAATTTTTTTACTAATACTGTACAATACACTATTACTATACTTGTCATGTTCTGATAAAGTTGAATAACCTTATGACACAAGCCCCTATGCTGTTAATTTTTTGTTCATAAAGAATTTTCTACTGTACTAATAAGTTCTGATGTCATCATTGACTTCCACAGATTTATCCTAATTTTCCGTCGTTCTGGGGAGGGTGGTGGTGCGACTTTGGAGGTGGTCGAACCAAATGATCTAAAGAACTTGTGCCATGTTGCTTTGTCACTTACACCAGCACCTGCACATCTAAAGCTTACATATCTGGCTGACTGCTGCAAGTCTCTGAAGGTAATCAATCGTATGTCACAGCTACAATGCCTTATTTTACCAAAAGTACCCATCTAGGGTGTGTGTCATATAAGATATTATGCCTCTTTTTTCTTATTTGTAATAAAACATTTATAGCAGGCTCTGTACACATTACTGAATCCTGTTGTGATTCAAAGGCTATATCCGTACTGGTAAGTATCAGCCTTCAATTACATGCTGATGGCATTTCATTCTCCACATATTTATGAGCAATGCACAAGCAACGGCAAGGTTGCTCACTTGGGGCGCTGCCTTGATGTAAAGCATATTTACAACATAGCAAAGAACTGTACCTGTTTTTCCCTTCACCAGGCAGAGATGAGAGCCAGGGAGAGAGCTGGGTCAGAAAAAGAGGACAAGCTTCAGAAAGAGCTACATCGCTGTGAAGAGGCCCTTACCAGAACCACTAGAGAGGTGAACCGACTAGAGGCAGAAATAGGGCAGAGGGATATGGCAGCAAAAAATCAGCTTGCACAACACAAATCACAAGAGAAAGAGAAGATGCTGAAGGTTAGAAACAGACTGCTGACAAAATAGTGCTACAGTTTATGAGTGAGACTGTCAGAGTCTTATGGAAAGTCATTGAAATAGTCCGTAGGCAATATAAACATTAACTGTGAATTCTGTACTGGTAATAGTAGGATAATGCAAGAAGATAAAAAATTAGCCGTAGTGATGCAAAAAAAAAAATTATACGAATCTTGCATGCTAACCACTCAGCCACCTCCCTGAACTTATTTTCATAGTTTTACCATTGTTAACTCAGATGTTTTTGGGCAGGTACAAAGTGATGCAGACCGTCGGGTGGACCGTGAGAGACGTGAAGTGGAAGGTCGCCTCAAGCAGCATATAAATCAGCTCCAGCGCAAAGTGGACTCGCTCACACACCATAATCAAGAGCTCACCGAGAAGAAACATCGGGCTGAGAACAGTGCCAAGTGAGGAGATTGGTGCAGCGCTTGTCTATGAGTACAGTAATTATGAGGGCACTTAATGAGGCCATCTCTTCTCAGCAAATTGGAGGGCTACTGATTCCTCCAAACTATAATACAAAACAGATCCCCTCCTCATATTTTTTCGGTGGTCTATATGTGTGAAAGGATTGATCTGCATTCTGCATTCACATTATTAATCCAACTGTTCTTTTATTATAATTCCCTTATTTTAATTACAGAGAATTACATATGAGACTGAATGCATCAGAAGAAGGGTTGAATAACTACCGGAGTGACCTCACTCAAACAAAGCGGCGGAATGCTCGGCTTGAACAGGACAACCGGGCAAAGATTGCAACAGGTGTGTCTGGTTTGTAGAAATGCAACATCCACTCAGTGAGAGTTACTGTCTAGATTCCATGTCTTCATAATTGTATACCTATATATTCTGGTTTTGGTCAGAGTTGGGGACCCAGAAGTGTGAGCCAGATTTTCTTGATACTGATATCAATAAGGTAACTTGTGAGAGTTAAGGTACATCCTCTGCAATTTTAAAGCTACCTGGTTGACAGTGAGAGGAAAAGTTGAACACAAAAACAACTCAACAATTTATACCTCTCAAGAATTGGTAGGTAAGTTCCATCCCTTCTCCATGTGATGACCTCAAGTGACACCTTTACAAAGTTGTTTGATAATATCAGTACCTAGGGTAACACCTAGGGAAGGTGACTGTGATATCTTGGATGATGCAATGGCCTTGTGACCCAGGTTCCTGTATCCCGCCACAAGTTCAAAGGTTGAAGTGACTGTGATATACACTGCATCAAAATGCAATTATGGTGTATGCCCATCCTTTACATTTTTAAAGTTAAACACGTGAGCTCGGCATGTACCAAATAGTGTATCACAAAGCATAATTATTATAATTAAAGTAACTACTGATAATTACAAAGATTATGACATTCATATTTCCATACAGTGAGAGAGTTGGAGGGGCATGTTATTGACGTGGAGAGAAAGCTGAAAGATTGTGATGCCAAACTGACACACCTGCAAGAGATCCAGATCAGATTACAGCAACAAAAGGTAAGAGTTATTGAGTGATGCTTTCATGACATCAACTTTATGGAAAAGATAATCCTAAGGTAGTGATGTGATGTTCAGTACTTTTTTGCAGAAAGAGTCCAAAGATCAAGATATGGCTATTATTACTGTTTAGTGGTAAGACAATGTGATACAGCATATACAAGATAATACTGGTTTGGCACTGATCACCGAAATGTATGTTTTTAACAGTACAGAAGTTGTAGGTCAAAGGTTATTGTCTAGCCCATGAATTTTCCTGCATATTGTCTTCAGAATCATGCTAACTAATGCTTGTAAAAATATACAGTACTGTAATATACTGGATATACTGTACTATAATAACCAAGAGAAGCAATGATGTTAGAAAGACTGTTCCAATGATCTGCTCAGGCTCTGTACTTCATTGAGGCATAAAATATTCAGAAGACTTAGGCTCTGGCCACTGGTGGGGTTTCCAGGTTGAATTTTTTGTTTATTTAACATTTAGATAAATTATATACTCATGCATGATGTAGAAAAAGAGTATTGAGAATAAGTTTTAATTGTTTTACTTATAATTATTCACCAGTCTGATCTGGAAGAGACTGTAAAACAACTGGAAGAAAAGGTATCCAAGAAGGATAGCAGTATCCGGTTGTTAGCTGCTGACTTGAACAAGAGTCTACACATCATCAAGAAGTTTCAGAAGCGAATTAAAGAAGAAACTATGATGGTCAGGAATGATATTTTCTCTCATATTTGTACATTTATCTCTATATTTAAACTAGAATCCCCCTGTAGCTTTCTAAAGTTTTGGTGACAGCTACTGAACATTCCATGATTCTTGCAACCCAATAGCTTTTTGTACTAAATTTGAAACTTAACATAACCGAGGGAACAAATGACATCATTATGCTACTTTATGTTGGGGACAAGTCTACAATATTTATTCTCATACATAGAAACCGTAATTAATATATTTGATATAATAGTAGGTATTTTAAAGTAGCATATCTTTCCCTTGTCTTAAAAAGTGTTATAGCACTAACTTTCCATGCAGGGTGAAGTACAAGGTGCAGCAATTGCAAAGCAGGAAATAGCTGTGACTGAAAAGGATACACGAATTTCTCATTTGAATGAAGAAGTAACAGCACTATCCAGTCAGGTGTCAAGCCTAACCCGGGAGAGAGACCAGTTACAGCAGGAGCTAAAGGAAGCTGTTACCAAGATACAAGAGCAAGAAAAGACTCTGCAAACCAATGAACATAGTGAGTACCGTAGACAGGAGTGGGATTAGTCAAATCATCTAAATTTCATTTAAAGATGGCGGACACTATTGATAAGCTTCTATTTTGTGAACATTTATTATAATCTGATGGAGATTTTATTACCCAGTGTTAATAAAGTACCACTTAGAAATATAAATACAATACTACAGTTACGACCAAAAGTCCTGCATCAGGTGAATGAAAGTGAGTCATTTGAATGAATCTTATGAACCAATAGTATAAGGATTGGCAGTATAGTTTCCCTTCCTGTAGAAAAATTTAATCTTGCAGCTGGCTGAAAAACTTTATTTCATTAAGTTATTATGACTACTACAACTGTGAAATAAATTAAATTAATCTTATCAATTAAATTCAAGTGATATTAACCTTTCCACTGTAATGAATTCTCTACTCTGCTTGAATGAAATAATTATGTAGCACATGACTCCTGTCATGATCAGGATTGGAACTTTCATACCACAGTCAATGACCCTGACAAGTCTCAACTGGTGCTACTATTATATGAAAATTTTATTATATAATTATCTAAATTACAGCTAGTTATCTTATATAAGGCTAAGGTATGTTAAGGTGCATGCAGTTACCATTTATCATAGTGGTATAAAGTAGGATTGTTATGGTCAAGTAACCATTAGTATACTGTTTTCTAACTTGGCGTGTTTCAGTGATCTCCTGGCTCAACAAGCAGCTCAATGAGGTAGAATCTGCCTCAGCCCTAGCCAAGCGGGCACCACTGACCGAGGTGTATCAACCTTCACATCAACCCTTTTCTTCTCAACCTCCCATGCATCGTTTTATGTCCCATTCAACCCCACTCTCGACTGTACCCACTCCTCCCTCTATAACTGGGGGTTGGTCTGGACCTGCACAGTCAACTCTGGTAGGCATAGCTCTTTAGGCCACAGAAAAAGTTAACAAATTTATTTATTTTTACTACTGGATTAATTTTTTAGCAGTTAAATATATATGTTCAACATCACTAGTTAACTGCCAGGATAAAGTGATAAGGCTTGTATTATAATAATAAACTTAGTCATTCCAGTAATTATATAGCACAAGACTCCCCTCATGGTTAGGATTGGAACTTGTATACCACAGTTTTATATTATCAACTACAGTATACTTACCCAACCTTATAAAATACAGTTTTATATTATATCTGTCTTGTTAACCCCAAACGGACAAGGTGGCTGCATTTCTAGCATATTCTTCTTGTAAGCCTCCAGATTTAGTCATTTTTAGTTCTTGACCTTGTATATTCAAAATGTTGTGTATATAATGCAATTATATAAATTTTATAATGGTCTGATACACTGAAAAAATTATTTATGCAATTTTTGGTGAGTTTGGTGAATTAAAATATAAAATGTTTAAGCTTTAATTTTGGTACATGTAATTTGTGTTTTTCAATACTTAGTGTGTGAAGATATGATGTTTTGACTCTTTTTGTACAACATCTCTTATACTTAATCAATAATTTATTTCCTAATTTTGACTTTTTAGAGTTCTATACGCAACATTGGGATCCCGCCCATCCCTGAGGAGATCAGTCCTCGTGGTTCTCATGACTCTCCTCCAGGAAAAGAAGCAGGTGTTACTGATAAGGAAAAGTAAGTCTCAGAAAACAGATGTATCAACTGTACATAAGCACTGGCATCTACTCAAAACATGCCTTCAGGGCCCATTATCAGTAGAAGGAATCAGTGTATTTTCTTGAGTTAAAACAGTGCTCAGTTTTCGCCTCCTTTGACCTTCACTGCTCATTCTATGCATATCTGACATGACCATTACTTTTACCTTATTAAATTTACCTGAAGTGATACACCTTAAAATCCCTTGACTTGTATAAGTTTAAACTGGCTTGCACTGAACTGATCTGACTCCATAACTTGCACTGGTCAGTCTTAACATGCACTCATGTACTATCGTGGACAATAATATTGCGCCCCTCTTCTGACTGAGTCACAGTCAAGAGGGGCGTAATATTATTCTCCATGACTGTACTATATTATGAATACTTTTGACATGGTTTATAACACCCTACACAGCATGACTGGACTGGACCCCAAATACCTGGAGGCATCAAGACCTGGAGTCATGCAGGTACGGGGGCTACTGAGGGCAGGGTACAGCCAGTCCACTAACACCCAACACAATGTTCCTGATCAAGAAACTATGTGAGTAGTTATAGGGAAGGTGTTACAGTCTTGTGTCATTTATTCACTGATTGTGTGGGGTATGAATGAAGTGTATGTGCTGTGTAGTAAGGTGGGATATACATTTTGTACAGGAATGGTGAAATGCAAGTTGTATTGTTTTGAGTATGTCGGTATATCTTTCTTATGGTGACAGGAGGATGTAGTAAGTAGTGTGAGTAGTAAATGAAGAAATGTAGGGATTAAAATATCTATACATGCTGTAGACTGTATTATGTACAAGTTTTCAGTAATATGTTGTTTATACTCTCTATTATAATCATGTTTATATATTGACATTCCAGAGGAGGGAAGAGGTCTGGTATGGGAATCAACAAGAGAGGAATTGGGTCAGGGAGAGGTGGTGGGAGAGGTGGTGGAACAGGGAGAGGAACAGCAGTTGGTGGGAACAAGAGTAGACCCAGCACCACAAGCCAGCGACCCTCCAGTTACTTTCCTAAAACCTGATGCCCTGTTTACTCTGCATTTGGTTATGAAGACTGAAGTAGCCATATAAAATGAACATTTTGACATGCATTCATTTTCCATGTTAGTAAGACATTTTATATCACTTTTGGCCTTGCTTCCTTGTCAGTGTGTGGACAATAATTATATTCTGCTCATTAATATTTTATATACCAATATTTTTTTAAGGCATCTTCCATACAAGCTTGTGTTACTTATGTCGGCTACCTAATGGTTACACACTGTACATAGTTTTGAATTCACAACAACCCCCTTGCTGCATTGTGCACATGGCCATTGCTCACATTTCATAATTTTACTAATCATCAACTTTATTTTACCATCATAATCAATCTATCTATCTATCTATTGCCAGACGCCTCAATCCCCGAAGAGGGTGGCCACAAATGTATCACCTCCATGCACCTCTGTCCCCCGTCAACTGGCATCCCTCCTCCCACCCAATACCACTCTCACTCATATACCTCTCAACTCCATCCTTCCACTTTACTCTTGGTCTGCTTCTTCCCCTTCGTACACTTTCTTAAATAACTTCTCACTCTCCATATGCTCCATATTACTGAACTACCTCAAGGTGTTCCTTTTTACACTCTCCAGCACATCCACATCCACACCACATCGCTCACATACTTCTTCATTCGTCAGTCTATCTCTCCACATTACTCCACACGCATTTCTCAGGCAATTCATTTCCACCCCTCAAACTTTTGATTTATGTCTCTCCATTTTCATCCATGCTTCACTCCCTTACGTCAGTGTCGGGATTAACACACTATCATGGCCGAGCAGCCAGCTCGCCAGACAGCTTGAGGAACTTCAACAACAACAACAACAACACACTATCATGTAACATTTTCTTCAGTTCCATACTCATTGCCCTATTTCTTGTCACTGCTTTTAGCATTCCTATAACCCTCTTCCTCTGTTGTACCCTCTCCCACACCTCATCCTCTAAATTCTCATCTATACTCATCACACTACCCAAATATTAAGTCTTAATAAGATGACATTCTCTATAACCCGACCATTCAACCTCACCTCACAGCCTGTTGCTGCACCCCTTTCATCAAAGACCATAATTTTGCTCATCACCACATTTACCTTCAGGTTCCATTTCTCGCACACATTTCCAAACCTATTCACCAAACCCAGCATAGGCAACTTCTGCTCACTTCCTTCCCTTATCAGAGGTACACCAACATCCATCATACAATACTACAATATTGTTAGATTACATAATTTTGTCAGTTAACAGGGATAATAAGTCAGAAGTAGGTGCAATACCCTAGAAATATGTCTATGTCTTAAAATATACAGTAGAGATTTTGAAATGCATTATGCACTATTAGGAAGGAAACCTATGAAAATTTACTTCCTTCTTCCAATTTACAGGGAATAAAAAAGATTGCCAAATTATAAATATGAATCACCAGTCTTCCATACATTATGTTGCTCCCATAGGGGAGAAATGGTCAATACTAAAAGGGTCCCAAGTTATTCCTTTTCAGTTCTTCACTTATTCCACCTTTCCTTATCTTTTCTTTTGTGCTTGTTGTCTTGCCTCTCAATCTCATTGTTCTCCATCCTTGTGGGGCCCAGTAGGCAGATTGTTTTTTCATTCTGTATGTTGGATTACTGATTATAGTTATAATATTATAATGATTGATATGCAGTATATAGTATGTATATGTAATATTTATATCAATAAAGCAAATTTAATAATTATGTGATTGTAATTTTCCATATTATATAGTTCATACTTTGGGCATTAGAAATTTCTCGGTGCATCACTTATGTTAACTCATTAACAGCTACTGCTGTCTTTTGCTGTGACGAAAATCAGATTAATTTTCATGTAGGAGCACCTGACATTATTAAGTTAAAAGCTATGACAAGTCAGTAACTAGTCGCAGGTAAACGGTTGTCAAAGATTTATGCAACCCTCTGCTGTTATAATAAAGTATATTCTTCAAAATGATACCAAGCAAAATAATGAATGCAGCTGATAGCATGTGCTTCAAAACTTGAACTATTTCTGAATGAAAACAGTAAATTGACAATCTAGTTCCTTAGACAAACAAAATCTGTGGATTAATATCTCTGAGTGTGCATTGAGTAAATATAATAAGTCAGTGTGCAACACTGGATATTGATTCCTCCAAGTGTGGAGAGAGCTAGCTTACAACTATCATGGGACCATGTTTATGTGGAGCAAGTAGGCCTACTATAATTCGGTGTTCCGCTGGAGACAACGTGTGTACGTTGTTGTGGTGAGGTAAGTCATATACAGAATAAACTTCTCAAATTACATTATTTAGAGTTAGTCACTAAATAAAATTAATTCTTAGATATTTGTTTAGCCTTATATCCAACTCCCAAATTGTCATTCTGAGAACACCCTGCCCATTATAATACCCAGCGTAAAGAATGTTATACTAATGTAGGGATCTTTTTTTTTCATACATAAGAGTATATAGGAAGAGTGAGTGTGGCGCCGGGAGAGTGGTATCCCTAAGACTAAGAGGAGGGAGAAAAGTGAAAGTAAGATAGAGATGACATCACTTGGGGCGGGGCAGTAACCTACTGACAAGGACAGGTAGGGAAGTGCCTATGAAGTGCATGTTACGTACCACACTTACCTCTTGTTGGTGAAAAGAATGTTGTAAGTCCTTCCTCTCCTTCACCTCTCTCTCTAAGTAACCATATAACATGATTATACCTATTGTATGGGAATATAATTGTCTGACAATGACAAAGTAAAAGAGCAACGAAATCATGACCGTAACTAAATCATTAATATCTGGATACAGAAACGGATCATTTCCCCACTCCAACACTGGAAGTTTAGGGCAGATTGAATGTTCCATGACCATAAGTGAAATAAATACTTATTCCTAGATAATTAAAGTTAAGAGAATTAGCCTCCGTTTATACAAGTCCTTTGCTGGAAAGAGAATATCTTGAAAATAGGTCAAATAGAGTTATAGTCAGGAAATCCTTCTTCACTTACACTTTCAACTTTTGAACTGTCCCTCTTTTCCTTCAATTCCCTTTATACTTGCTGTCCCTCCTCTCTGTTCCTTTCTCCCTCGCCCTACAGGGTCTTGCAGGCCTAGGACGTTGAAAAGATGTGTCAGGGTAAATAAGTGATGGGTGGGATTTTATAACTCCATGGGTGGGACGTTACCACTCTCTTTTACATGTATTATGGGTTTCATTTCAACACATTACTCCACTCCAAAGTTACATTTAGACACCATTAAATTTAAACACGAGTAGGCTACGTATCACAAGGAAGACATTCACCCACTCACACCATTTGCAACGACTTTACTAATTTTCTTATTAAACAATACTGCTGTACAATATTATTATATGCAACACTCATTACTATAAAAATCAAGTCATAATCTGCCTATTTAAGATTTTGTTATCTTCTGGTATTATGAGTAAGTAGTATCTCATCTTTGTGAAATACGATGAAATATATAATTGTCAAATGTCTTTTTTTTCTATGGCACCAACTTAAACTTCCTTTTCTTTGAACACTCTATACACGCCACTTTCCTTGTGGTTCGTTAATATGAATATTGTCAGTATTTCATCAATGAGACGTCTATATACTCAAAGTAAAATTGTCTCAAAACAACAGCAGTATGAATGCTTGAATTTTGTAAGCCCACTTTTGAAAATTATAATTATACTCCTGAAAATAAACAATTCAACGCCAGACGATTTACTTGCCAGTGGTAAGTTTCCAATATAAAAATGTTAACAGAACACATAAACTTGTTGAACTTATTAACTACCATGAAAAAGTCTCCAGTCATGTGAGGTGTAACGTCACTAATGGGACCCGATGCTTATAGAGGACAATTGTCAAAGAGGAGGATGTGCCTTTTTAAGAGCGTCCTTGAGGAAAGATTTGGATCATGGAGCCGGATGGAAGGTACCGAGATTCCTTTCATCACAGGTGGCTGACGGCACTACTTAAACTCAGCCGCGCTGCGAGACAATACCAGTCCTCTCACTGTAACCCTCTACAGCACACCACAACAAACTTTTCTACCACACCATACAAACAAGGTTGGCAGTTATTTATTATTAAGCCACAATAAAACATAAAAATAACACAGTAGTAGTCGTCTCTGCCTTTGTCGTTTTAATATGTAGTTACTCCATGGCTAAGTGTCTGGGACCGATCAAGATTATCACTGAACACAAAATAAGTTTAGGTTTAAAAACAAAAATAATATATTAATTACTGTTTGCTCCTCAGCACCATCATGCACGCCCCAGTGACAACCATCAACCCCGCTGCCGCCGCCGTGCTGGATCAAGGCTTAAGGTCACTCGGCTTCGACCTGGGCAGTCTCCTTAAGTCTGTGGACGTACAGACGGTCGGGGTAGTGGCACTGTTTGTCTTGATCGGCATTCTGCTCTTTGACGTCTTCAACTACGGCTACACGTCTTATGCTGGTGACACCTCCAGCTATGTCTCTTATGGCCGGAGTCTTGCTACCTCCGCCGCTAAAGTTTGGGACGAGAGAGAACAGCTGGGATTGTCAAGCGGCCGTGGCAGGTAAGAAATGTGTAGCGCCAGGTGGTGGTTAGTCCTAGAGATGGTATGTCTAGACTCTAGTGGTAAGCAGGTATTGGGTAGCAAGTATTGGCTATTAGTGACCCGCTCTCAATCCTCGGGCAAATTACTTAGTCATCGTAAATCAATAAGAGTAAAGGGACAATTCTATCTGTTTTTAAGTTAATCAGTCAGCTAGTTAATCTTACTGGAGCAATGTCCTGTATTTTTTACTTTATCTAATCACTTATTGAACAACCAGAACGCTGTCATATTCTACGCAGAGTAAATGTCGCAACCTTTACATAACTTCTGTCACAATAACATTAGCGTAAGACCTCATTCAGAAACAAACATAATTATCTCAACAATTATAGAAGCATTTATTCTCCCTCCATACTCCCAGGTGCTCCACTTTCCTTTCACTTGTTGCTTAAGCTCTATCATCCCTCTTCTCATCTGTGCAAAACATGTATATATCTTGTTATGTTTTCCTTTTTCATTCATTATATAAACTTCACCTCAATGCATTTTTTTTCATAAGTTTCTCTCTATCATTTTAATTTTACCCTTCATATGTGTTTTGTTTTGTACGAGAATATCTCTTCCTTTCTGTAATAACTCCCTCTTTTTCATAATCTTTTCCTTACTAATCTCTATCTTATTCTATATCCTTCCTTTTTCATCTGTGTTAGCAGCTTTTTGTGTTTTTATTCTATATCTTCTTCAGAATTCCCTTCCCCTAGCTTTCTTTCCCACATATATAAACATTCACCTTTTTTTCTATCCATCTTCCGTTCACGCATAACCACTCCTGTTCCCAACTCAACGTATGAACAATTTCCTTCCCTATCTATGTCCAAACAATATACTGTACACCAATATACACCACCACTACTGTCCCTCTCTCACTCTCATACAAAGACACTCGCCTATCCATCCATCCATCCTTCCTTCCATCAGTCCATCCATCCTTCCATCAGTCCATCCATCTAACCTCCCTTCCTTCCTTCCCTTTAATTAATAACAGCCGGAACTTGGACACCATGACTCAGGTGTTGGACTCCTTGGCTGACGCTGTGCTCAAGTACGAGGAGCTCAGTGACAACCTCGTCGATGACACCCGCCAGTGATGGGGAAAAGGACCACATGTGACATTTAAGAGAGTAACAGTTATGTTTATGTGTACTGTATGTCTGTTAAGTGGATGTTACTGATTCTTCCAAACCACGTGACATTCTTAGGGTTGTAACAGGGATATTTATATGTTATGTATTATGTATATCGTTATAACCACCTAAATATATCATTGTTTACAAAAGGCAATCGTCTTTATGTTGTTATATGTGTTATGATTATGGTTAAATGTGTTACCGCATTATGGAGGGAGTTTAGAAATATTGAAAATGTATGACGGAAATATTTTTATATATCTGCCAAACCAAGTTGGAGATGGAGGATAAACATTGTTGCCAAAAGTATTATATACTGTATAATAATAAAAGAATGGGTGCAGGACACCCACAGACGCCGCATTGGGAGGTCAAGGCCAGGGAATATCGGCATTATAATATTACTTTATACTTGATACTGTAAGGTCTGTGTGTTTATGAATAAAATAAAGTCCACATTATTCTGGTGTTTATTTCTTTCGCATAAAGAGTAGTATTTCATGTTTGTTTGTCTGTTTGTTTATCTGTTGGTTGATTAGTTAACAAGATAAAACTCAAAAATTCACGCAAGGATTTGGATCAAGCTTCACAGGATCACTAGGAATTAAGAAACGTATAACTCACTAAATTTGGGTTGATCTAAGTCCTAAACCAAGGCAGGAGCCAATAGATACAAAAAAAAAAAAAAAAAAAAAAAAATATATATATATATATGGAAAACAACGAAGACAATTAAAACGGAGACGTGTCATGAGTCAAACCAATTAAGGATGTCCACGAGAATCAGATATTATAATAAAATGACCATATAAATTATACATGCATGTGTTTACCAGAAATAACAACCTGCAGGAAGGAGTGAGCAACATGTTTTGCCTTTCACTGGAGCATGATTATGTATGAAAGTATTTGGGGAAGCACAGAAAGCTGGTTGGTAGTGATGCAACAGTGGGAAACCTGTGGACTGGAGAGACGCCCTGGCTAACTCCACCTCCCCTCACTCAGTCAGTCATTCCGGATCCTCTCACTTTCATCGGCCAAGGTCAGGTGGTGGTGGTGGAGGAGGGTGGGTGTGTGGGGAAAGGGAAGGAGGGAGGGAGGAGAGGGGGAAAGTGGTGGTGGTGGAGGGAGGGATAGGGAGGAGAAGGAGGGGAAAGTGGTGGTTGTGGTGGTGGTGGTGGTGGGCCGGTGTGAAGGGAGAAGGAAGGGAAGGAGGGAGGAGAGGGGGAAAGTGGTGGTGGTGGAGGGAGAGAGAGGGAGGAGAAGGAGAGGGGGAAAGTGGTGGTGGTGAAGGGAGGGAGAGGGAGGAGAAGGAGAAGGGGAAAGTGGTGGTGGTGGTGGTGGGTGGGTGGGAGTTATTATAAGGGTGGGTGAGGGTGAGAGGCGGAAGAGAAAGGAAAATGTAATAAATGGATAGAAAGGTTGTAGGAATTGGAGAAAGGATGGAATTGTGGGGAAACGGATATACAGGGAGAAAAAGGGAGAAAGTAAAGGAGCAGAAGGAGAGAAAGTGGAGAAAATGGAAGATGAGAGGGAGAAGGTGGGGAGTAAAAGTACAGAACAAGAACACATAGGAGGATAAAAAAAAAAACTTGTGGAGAATAAAGGACAATTGGCATCACTGAGAAATGTTATTAATTTATGTACAATACAATTACCGCTTAAGGGACCTTGTGATCTAGTCAGAAAATTGGAATTAATTAAACGAGTCCTTCAAATATTGCCACGAAACACCAACTACTGTATAATGGAAGAAGCTTGTTTCATGGCATAGTCAGGAGGAATCAGAAGTCCCTATGAAATTCTAGTACACGTTCACAGGGTCCTTACACCTTTAACCAGTCTACCACACGGGAGAAGATTTTGAATATTGCGAAAAGATGCTAAGCTCACCAGAACCTCCTCGGTAATAATGAAAGGAGATATCCCCCTAAGACCCTGTAGGTGTATAGGACGAAGAGAAGGCAACATAATAGAGGGACAGCAAACACGAAAGGATATAATTGTTTAGATTAATGAATATAACAATCTTCAGTTATGTAATTGATATGTCGTGCATAATCACATCTATAAGTCAGACATGAAGAACAGGAATTATGGTAAAGGTGAATTTATTTCCCTCTGTAGACCTAATTTATAACTGTTTGCTAAGAGAAAGAGCACTCAGTTTAACAGGATATATATGTGCTAATTCATAACAAATATATATACAAAACCGAATTATGTGCTTCCTTCCCGCCACTGACATACTTCCAGGGATCTCAGAATGTAGGAGGATGTAGTTCAGGAAGGATGGAAGAAGCTGCTGTGGGAACGGGAGGTGAGGGAGTGGTGGTGGTGGGTGAAGAGAAAGGAGTGTAAAAGTGGGCAGAGAGGAAGATGAGTTAGTGATAAAATGAAGGGGATAGAGGGAATGAAGGGAGAGGGGCAAGAGAGAGTGGTGGAGTGGTTGGAAGAGAGAAAGGTGAAGGAAAGAAGATAGACAAAGGGATGGAGAGAGAAAAGAGACGTTCAGATACACGAGGATCGATGTATGGTGGCTGTGGGGAGAGGAAGGATGGGGAAAGTGAGGGAATGGCGGAAGGAGAAGAAACCGAAGGAATGGAAGGAGGAAGAGAAAGACGAAGAAGAATATTATATACAGTAGGAGTTGAAAGGAAACTAAAATGAGGTACTGGTTGGTGAAAGGTAGAAAAGGTAAGAGACGGTGGTGAGGGAAACTAAGATGAATACACACACACACACACACAGACACATACACACACACACACACATACACATACACATACACATACACATACACACACACACACACACACACACACACAGACAGACAGACACAGACACAGACACACAAACACACACATACACAGACACACACACAAACAAATCCTGGTCATGCTTGTAATAACTGACTCATGTAGTGAAAGTTTACCCACCACCAAACATCCCTTTAATCATACACCATGCACACCTTCACTCCTCCCATGTCACTCATATACTAACATCCATACTAAACACCCCATGTCCCTCATCCAAACCCATAGCATAAAGTATACAGTCATGGCATATTTATTTACAATTTCTCATTAAAACAGGTTTACTAAATCACTTACACGGTATAGTAAAGATAAACAAAAGCCTCGGTAAAAAATTTAATGGTCGTCAGTGAGGGAATGAAATGATGGATATTGTACAAACATTTATTTATTTATCTTTATATATGAAGGGTCTGTAGTTCAATGGTGACTATAGTAGGAGATTACTAAAAGTTGGGAAGTATCTATGTCACAATACTGTACAATTATAACTCATCTTTCTGTACATAGTTATTTACATTAAAAGGTCTATGATGGTGAACTGGAGTCTACTGATTTCTCTATAGCTAATATCGTTTATTTATATATTTAACTGTACAGTGCATAATGAGCGACTATACCCGCTTCCTACGATACTCTTCAAAATTAATATACTGGTACAGTCACGAGCACTAATAAGTATACAGGTCTGGTTGAAGCTTTGAACAGGCCCAATTCATCAATGAAGTAATTCCAATGGAGATGTTATTGTGCATTTATTTACTTTCTCTAGGTATTGGAAACGAAACCTGAATACTTATTAGTGTTCGTGACTGTACTTCCTTTGTAGTTATATGGGTAGATCTCTGACCAACACTAATGAAGAATATGGGTACACAAGAGGTCAGACACAAACTGAAGACATATAGAACAACTGTTGATGTGAGACAATATTATATCGGCCATCTTTGTTCTGTGATCCGAGATGTTTGATACATATTGATCACTTTTTTTTTTTGGGGGGGGGATATATAGTAAATTGTATAATGAGGCAGGGTACTAAAGGTATATAAAGAACTTAAAAAAAAGGAGGGTTGAGAGAACCATAGGCTTAGCACACGTTGGGAAAATCGACTTACTTTTAGCGTATTCTGTAAAAGTAAACCAAACCCTGTGATGTAACAAACAAGATTCCATAAGCAATATCCTATACCTCAGTCACCTCTTCCTTCACTCACCCATGCATGACACACAACCATTCAACAATTCATTCATCCCGGCGTACAGTCCCCTTCCCTCCCTCCCTCCCTCCCTCCTCCCCTTCCCTCTCGTATACGCTTGTGACGTCACGAAACTACACAAACCCGGACTCAATTAACTTTTACTTTTTCCAGGAGGCAGAGAAGGTGGTCGGTCTGCTGCTGCTGCTGTGGTCTGCCCGGGTTGAGTTCCAGGAAGGTTGCTATGTATTTTCTCGGGTTGAAAGAAATGAAAGTAAGCAACAGTAGGTAAGGGAGGAACCAAATGTTGTCTATGTATAATGCTTGGCTGTAAAATGTTTAAAGGGAATAATAGTACACATATTGGTAGATCTGGAGTTACTTATTTCTCCCAACTACTCCAAGCAACAGACCACCAATATTGTTTGTTAATCTGGTCCTGTTTTCTGATATACATAGGATAAATCAAGGCTCTGTAATATACCAAAAGTATGACAGGAATGATACTAACCCCAGACTAAGGTATATGGAAATATTATGGACACAGTAGTGGATGGATTCTGTAGGTGGCGGAGACATGATATTAAAAGTATAGAATCTTGCTGACGAGGAGATGTAATAAAATGTAAGATATGTATATAATTTACTTGAATTTTCTCAGGGACGAACACTTTGCCTTACCTTTCAAAAAAATATTTAGAAGCTAGTAATTTAAGAGTGATACTTGAAACAGACCAAATATATTGTTTATTACTGGCAGAAGCTAAGTGGCAAACACGAAAATATTTATGGCAAGAACCTATTTATGGTGAATTGGAGCTCTACTGATTCCTCTGAACTATTCCAGGAAACTTATCATCTCAATGTTACCAAGTAGCACATTTGTTTCCTGACTAAGTTTGGTGGATACAAAAGTAGATTCTTCCCTGTACATGCGAATTATTTTATGCTTCAAAACAAAGCCAACTTCATAATGAATTAATTTCTCTGGTAGTGGATATTCTTGGCCAAATATGTCACAGGTACATCTTTATATATTGGAATGTTAAATACGAAACTACACAGTCAAATTAATGTTAACGGTGGTTTTACACGAGGCTCAAAGTCTACCAGATACCAGCATGTTTAACCCTTCATACAGCATACACAAAAATATATTATTAAACATTCCTTCATCAGCTCCTCGCATGTCACTGGACCTCAGGCTTACAATACTACTGTCCAAAACATCCGGAACACTATATCCGTAACAACATCCGGTTGGCCCTCTCACTTTTAGACGGGTGGTTGCAACTTGGTGTGTTCACCTGCCTGTCCCTCTGGTGGTTGGGTCAGGTGTATATAAGGACGCGCGCCACTACCACAGCTACACTCCACCTCTGACGCTCACACCATCAACTCTGATATTATTCTCTTACATTCGCTAATACTTAATAGGTATTGAATTTTGGTCAGTTCAAAGAAGTTTACTTAAGAGGGTAGACTAATAGCTTACAATTATAAACATACAATATTTTATTATATAATATTTATGTAATGAATACGTAGGTACAGTACACATCGTTCAAACCATAACTGTATATTCTGTTCCTCAGTGACGATGTCTTCCTACGCTCTGGCTCCCCTCGTCTACCAACTCCAGCAAGGTCTCAACAACTTCGACCTGAGACAGTTTGCCAGCAGGGTGGACCTCAGTCGGTTGGTGAACCAGTTTGATATCAAGACAGTTGGCTTTGTGGCTGTGGTGATCATCTCTGTGTTATTAATACTACAACTCTTCGGCAAGTCTTACGTAGGTCCCGCCCGGAGTCTGGTGGCCTCCGCCGCCCATTCCTGGCAGGACTCACGTGATCTGCCCTATGATCACCCAGCACGGGCAAGGTTAGTTAGAGAAGGTCAAAAACCCTTCATCATTCTTACCCATTTGGTAACTCGTTCATGCTTCTGACATTTTACATGATATCAATAAATTTTCCAACTCATTTATAATTCCAACTTATATGTGTTGTATAGACAACTTGTTTAATCTCGTCTTTTACGCTTCTCATTTTTAGCCGCAACCTGGAGTCAGTGAACCATGTTCTGGACGCCCTCGCAGATGCTGCCATCAAGTGGGAGGAATCAAACACCAATGAAGTTACCCACCGTGCCCTCTGAACCTCAGTGCCATGACCCCAAAGTCCTGCTGAAGGGTGATAAGTCATTCGGAGTATATTAACTCTCTGGCCAACACATCTATCTACCCATACATTCATCTGATCTCATAATATTCATTTCTGTATTTATATTTTCATTAACATGAATCTAAGGGATTCAAGGTCATTTGATGCTGGTCATCATCACTCATGTTTAACCTGTTTGTTATTATGTTAATAAATAAAAGGTTTGTTTTTAAAAATGTACATTTTACTTTCATGCAGTTCACTGAGGTTAAAATATTTTCGTGTAGTAGCGAATATTGAACCCAGGCCATAATAATGAAAAGTGATTATTATTACATGTATTATATTATGGCTTTACACTACATTCTGGTGGCTGTATAAGTCAAGCATCAAGGGTATCTGAATACAACATAATGTCTACACTCTATAGACACAGTATAAAAAGAAATATTACAGATTTAGAGAAATACAAAAAATGTGAAATCATGAGCAAATATTTAGCCCTTCTGCATACATTCATGAGGGACTGTATGTGTGGGTTTGTGGTGGTCTGGTTGAAGCTTTGAACAGGCCAAATTCATAAATGAAGTAATTCCAATGGAGATGTTATTGTGCATTTATTTACTGTCTGTAGGTATTGTGCATTTATTTACTGTCTCTATAGGTATTGGAAACACACCTGAATACTTATTAGTACTCGTGACTGTACTTCCTTTGTAGTTATATGGGTAGATCTCTGACCAACACTAATGAAGAATATGGGTACACAAGAGGTCAGACACAAACTGAAGACATATAGAACAACTGTTGATGTGAGACAATATTATATCGGCCATCTTTGTTCTGTGATCCGAGATGTTTGATGCATATTGATCACTTTTTTTTGGGGGGGGAGGATCTATAGTAAATTGTATAATGAGGCAGGGTACTAAAGGTATATAAAGAACTTAAAAATAAAATGTAGGGTTGAGAGAACCATAGGCTTAGCACACGTTGGGAAAATCAACTTACTTTTAGCGTATTCTGTAAAAATAAACCAAACCCCGTGATGTAACAAACAACATTCCATAAGCAATATCCTATACCTCAGATACCTCTTCCTTCACTCACCCATGCACGACACACAACCATTCAACAATTCATTCATCCCGGCGTACAGTCCCCTTCCCTCCCTCCCTCCTCCCCTCTCCTCTCGTATACGCTTGTGACGTCACGAAACTACACAAACCCGGACTCAATTAACTTTTACTTTTTCCAGGAGGCAGAGAAGGTGGTCGGTCTGCTCCTGCTGCTGTGGTCTGCCCGGGTTGAGTTCCAGGAAGGTTGCTATGTATTTTCTCGGGTTGAACGAAATGAAAGTAAGCAACAGTAGGTAAGGGAGGAACCCAGTGCTGCCTATGTATAGTGCTTGGCTGTAAAATGTTTAAAGGGAATAATAGTACACATATTGGTAGATTTGGAGTTACTCATTTCTCCCAACTATTCCAAGCAACAGACCACCAATATTGTTTGTTAATCTGGTCCTGTTTTCTGATATACATAGGAGAAATCAAGGCTCTTTAATATACCAAAAGTATGACAGGAATGATACTAACCCCAGACTGAGGTATATGAAAATATCATGGACACAGTAGTGGATGGATTCTGTAGGTGGCGGAGACATGATATTAAAAGTATAGCATCTTGCTGACGAGGAGATGTAATAAACAGTAAGATATGTATATAATTTACTTGAATTTTCTCAGGGACGAACACTTTGCCTTACCTTTCAAAAAATATTTAGAAGCTAGTAATTTAGGAGTGATACTTGAAACAGACCAAATATATTGTTTATTACTGGCAGAAGCTAAGTGGCAAACACGAAAATATTTATGGCAAGAACCTATTTATGGTGAAATGGAGCGTTACCGATTCCTCTAAACTATTCCAGGAAACTTATCATCTCAATGTTACCAAGTAGCACATCTGTTTCCTGACAAAGTTTGGTGGATACAAAAGTAGATTCTTCCCTGTACATGCGAATTATTTTATGCTTCAAAAGAAAGCCAACTTCATAATGAATTAATTTCTCTGGTGGTGGATATTTTTGGCCAAATATGTGACAGGTATGTACATCTTTATATATTGGAATGTTAAATACGAAACTACACAGTCAAATTAATGTTAACGGTGGTTTTACACGAGGCTCAAAGTCTACCAGATACCAGCATGTTTAACCCTTCATACAGCATACACAAAAATATATTATTAAACATTCCTTCATCAGCTCCTCGCATGTCACTGGACCTCAGGCTTACAATACTACTGTCCAAAACATCCGGAACACTATATCCGTAACAACATCCGGTTGGCCCTCTCACTTTTAGACGGGTGGTTGCAACTTGGTGTGTTCACCTGCCTGTCCCCCTGGTGGTTGGGTCAGGTGTATATAAGGACGCGCGCCACTACCACAGCTACTACCTCTACTACTCACCTCAACTACACCTCAAGAAGCCGACTACCAACAACAAGGAGTAACAGCTCGCCGGTTCGCCCGCTGCTTGAGCTGCTCTGCTCCTTGACATTATCGTCAACAATACTCCAACCACCATAACCACAGCTGATCTACCTATCAAACGCCGGTTCGCCCGCTGCTTGAGCTGCTCTGCTTTGCTCCTTGCTGTCTTGTTTGTGACACCACCACTCCTAGACAGCTGTCTTATTTGTAACACCACCACTCCACGACTGCTCACAGTTTCGCCTACTGCTACAGCTATTCTGCTCCACATTACACACAACACACACACACATTTACACTGTGCTCTTTCACGGCCGTTAGAGACCTGTACCACCTTATTGGCAAATCGAACCCCGACCGTGGGCCTGTTTAGAGGCCGAGTGAAGGGGGCCTGCTTAGAGCAGGTGAGGACCCAGGGGTGGTACAGTAGGCACTCATAGGGATAGGGATAGGCACCCACTTGTTGGGAACGTGTGTCTTTCCCCAGGGCCACACTTCACGACCTCCGTTGGGGGGGAGTGGTTAGGCCAGGGGCTAGGCGACACATATTAGGTAGGCTGAGCACAAATCACTTTACACAACACAAAAAATGATAACTATATTGTAGGGCTTGGATTTGGATTCAACATGGCACCAACAATCAGGTTAAGAATTGTTGACAAGCAAATCCCAATAGAAAAATCAAGAATACTAGAATTGGCGTATGGCAAATTTAAAGTACCATTTACAAGGATCTTCAACACTAATGAGGGTTATAAGGCCATATGTCGAAATGAACAAGATGCCGATAAAATTTTGTGTAAAGAAGCAAGAGAAGAACTACAAAAAATTGGTCTGCAAGTACTGACACCACCAGACATAAAATCCAAGAGGACGATTTTTCTCAGAAAATTGGACTACAATATAGGATCTAAAACAGCTGATGAATTAAAGGAAGAATTTGAAAGAGAAAATGATTGGTTAAAGATTGAAGAAGTGATAAAAATAAAAGACTACACAAACCTACTGAAAATCAGGATGGAGGAAACATCAATGGCTGAAAAAGCTGTACAACAAGGACTACTTGGGTTCAATATGGCAATATCTTCATCACAGATTGAACATGAACAATATATCCATATAGACATATGCTATAATTGTTACGAATTAGAAGACCACCTTACGAAAGATTGTCCAGACGCAGGAATACAAGTATGTTCTGAATGTAGTGAAACTGGGCATACTTTCAAAGATTGTGTAAACACAGAAAAAACATGTATAAATTGCAAAAAAATGGGTAAACCAGCAAACCATAGAACATTGGCTATGATTTGTCCATGGAGAAAATCCATTATAAATATTAAAATAAACCAACAAAAACAGCAAACGGCACAAACAAACGAAAAAACCTATGCTGAAGTAGCCAAGAGGACGGTGGAAGAAATGAAACAAAATGAAAACAAAACTCATATCATCCTAAGTGAACAAAAACATACAAAAATACTCATTAGCATTATGCACGCCCATGTTCTGAATCTCTGCAACCCTGGTTCCTACAAAACTGAACTAAACAAAATGCTAATTAAGAATGACCTTCCAGCTATGTGGTTTCCAGACGACCCTGACTCCAGCAAATTAATGGGTGCAACAGTAGCACCATTAGTACAGGAAGAACCACAAACACTCATTGACGAAGAAAAAGATCAGAGACCAACACTACAAATGAATCGTGATCCGAGACTTGAGGCACACAACAACAGACGAGAATCTTACAACGAGGAAAGTGAAATGACACCTGATCTAGAGACAACACCAATAAGAATAACCTACCCTGAAGCAGCAAGTGATATAGGATTGAAAATTCACCTCACTGGTAAAAACATATTACCAACAGTAGATCCACCTCTGGAGTATATTATGCAACACATCCAGAGAGGTAATTTCAAATGGACCTATACAGACAACAAATTCCAGGAAGACATCATAAGACAACTAATATCAGTGAACAAAATCAGAATAACCAAGAACGACTTCAAAAGGGTAGATGAAGGCTCATTTAGGAAGATCAGAAATGGACTCAACGACAGATCACCACCGGAAGGTCATAGAAGGACAAAGAAATACTCATAAGAAGATAATGAGAAGTACAATAACAATTATGCAACATAATGTAAAACACTGGAAAACACACAAATATGACCTATATAATACATACAGATTAATAGACCCTGATATAATACTAATTAATGAACATGGACAGAAAACAGATGAAAAAATTAAATTGTTTAATTATGATGTATATCAAGCAAATAAATCAAATGAATTAAATGATGGTATAGCAATAGCAGTGAAAACTAATATTAATTATAAAATCATTGATGACTTTAACCAGGAAATTATGGCCATTAAAATATATACAACAATTGGAGAAATAATAATAGCAACAACATATTTACCCCCAAGACGTTCTTACCTCCCAGTAGACGATTTTCTAAGATTAGTAAATTATAATAAACCAACATATATATTAGGTGATTTTAATGCTAGACATAAAAGTTTCGGTCATAACAACAACAACAATGTAGGAAATTCTTTATATACACTTATGAACTATGGTAAAATAATACACTTAGGCCCTAATTTTAAAACATTTCTTGGACACAGAAATATGACAACCCCAGACAGAGTTTTTAGCAATAATAAAGCATCATTAAATTACTATTTAAAACAAGGTCCATTAACAACTAGTGATCATATCCCAATAATAATGACTTTGTCCACAAGTCCAATCCAAATACCAACAAAAGAAAGATTTTTAATGAACAAAGCAAACTGGGAAACTTTTAAACTTGAATTGAATAAAATGAAGAAAATTAAATTAGACCATAAAAATATAGAAGATATTGATAATGAACTTGCAAATTTTCACAAGACTATAATATTAGCAATGAACAATAACATCCCCAAATCTTACTATAAAACTTTACCTCACTCAAAGATACCAGAAAATATTAGATATTTACAGACACAATTTATTCATTTATATGATTATATCCAAATCAATGGGCCTGATTTATATACATTGCAGAGAATAAAACAACTGCAACAACAAATACAAGAGTTATTTAGAATACAAAAAAATGAAGAATGGGATAAACTCATAGAAAATATAGATGAAAGCACTGACTCTAAGAACTTTTGGAAACTAATTAAACAAGTCAATGGGAAAGAAAAGATAAAAGCACCCTATGTTAAAGATGCATGTGGAACACAACTCTACGATGATAAAGAACAAGAAATAGCTTTCAGAAATATATGGAAACAAGTTTTTAAAATATCAGAAGAGGAAAATGAAAAATTTGATGGAGAACATGAAGAACATATCAAAGACTGGCTAAGGGGAAGGATAGAGGAAACAACACCAAAAGATATTATAGATATGAAAACAATACCATTCAATGAGAAAATTACGGAAAGGGAACTATTGCATCATTTGAGAAAATTCAAAGAAAAAACTCCAGGACTTACAGGAATAACAAAAAATGTAATTATGAACATACCAAACAAAGGAATTGAAATATTATTAGAGATTTTTAATGCTTCACTTGCTGCAGGTTATTTTCCAGACGATTTAAAGAAAACTAAAATGATATTTATACCAAAAGAAGGAAAAGACTATAAAGAAATAATCAATTATAGACCTATATCATTATTGGAAGTAACAGGAAAACTTTTTGAAAAAATATTAAATGCCAGATTATTGAAATACCTAGAAAATAATAATATATTAAACATTAGACAACATGGTTTTAGAAAAAACAGAGGAACTCATACAGCTTTAGCAATTATAACTGAAACTATAGCAATAGCAAAGGCAAAACAAGAAAGTGTCAATTTGATTTTAAGAGATATTAAAAAAGCGTTCGATAAGGTATGGCATAATGGACTAAAATACAAAATACTAAAAACTAATTTACCATCTTATATGAAAATAATACTATGTGATTACCTGTCAGACAGACAAATTCAAATATATAGAGGACAATACTTAGGACCTCCATTTGAAACTGAAAGTGGAGTGCCTCAAGGAGGATGTTTATCACCAACATTATTTATTTTGTATACCTCTGACATGCCAAGCCCATCCCCTTATAGTGAATACATAACTTTTGCTGATGATGTAACCCAAATTGTTAGTTACCCAGGGAAGTCTAAAGAACTATTAGCTATACATACAAGAAATGCTATTGAGAACATTAATAAGTATGAAGATAAATGGAAAATACAAACAAACACAGCAAAATTTAAGATTATTCCAATAGGAAGAAACATTTCAGCACCTATAACAGTCGATGGAGACGTATACCCATATAGTAATGAAGGTAAAGTTCTTGGTTTGAAAATAACAAAAACTGGTTACAGGAAATTTATAAAAGAAAAACTAAATGTATTAAGAATTAAACTTCTAGAAATAAATAAACTTGTTAAATTGAAAGAAAAAAATAAGAAAAAACTATATTTGACACTAATAAGATCAATTTTAGAATATCCCCCAATCCCTATAAATGGAATGAAAAAAACTACTATACATGAGCTGCAAATAATTCAAAATAAAGCCTTAAGATATATTTACAATATAAAATATCCAGAAAAAGTAACAAATAACGAACTTCATGAAAGAGCAGGATTAAAAACAATAAAAGATTTATTAGATGAAAGAGCTACATCAATATGGAATAATGTTCAAACATTCGAATTTGTAAATAATTTACACAATATAGAAGAAGAAGAAGAAAATAATTTCAAACAAAACAATTGGTTTCCGTTGAGTTACAGAGCTATAATGTAAACAATATATTATTCATTATACATTGTTATAATAAAATATTACCACTATTTACAATATTAATAAAAATTAAAAAGATGAGGTGTAACCAAGACCCAATAAGGGGAATTGGCCCTTCAATAAAAATTATAAAAAATAGATAAATATAACAAAAGTAAAAAATAATAAAATAAAAATAAAAATAAGTAAATAAATAAAAATGAAAATATAAAATATATATATGTATATGTGTGTGTGTATGTGTGTATATATATATATATATATATATATATATGTGTGAATTTGTGTATGTATGTGTGTGTGTGAATGTGTATATGTGTGTATGTATGTTTATTAAATTAGTGATGGTTATGATAATAATGTTGATAGTAATGTAAATGATGAACTTTAACAATATTTATATGTAAGCAAAAAAAAAAAAAAAAAAAAAAAAAAAAAAAAAAAAAAAAAATGAATATGAAAAGAATAGCAATCCGGTTGAGCCCGGAATCTTTTTTATCTCATTCTGTATTTCATTTTCTATCTTTTTCTTATTGTGAATATCTTTCACAACTCTAATTTCTATTCTTAACTCTAATCACCATCGCCATCACAGCTACACTCCACCTCAGACGCTCACACCATCAACTCTGATATTATTCTCTTACATTCGCTACCGTAATACTTAATAGGTATTGAATTTTGGTCAGTTCACTTAAGAGGGTAGACTAATAGCTTACAATTATAAACATACAAGATTTTATTATATAATATTTATGTAATGAATACGTAGGTACAGTACACATCGTTCAAACCATAACTGTATATTCTGTTCCTCAGTGACGATGTCTTCCTACGCTCTGGCTCCCCTCGTCTACCAACTCCAGCAAGGTCTCAACAACTTCGACCTGAGACAGTTTGCCAGCAGGGTGGACCTCAGTCGGTTGGTGAACCAGTTTGATATCAAGACAGTTGGCTTCGTGGCTGTGGCTATCATCTCTGTGTTATTAATACTACAGCTCTTCGGCAAGTCTTACGTAGGTCCCGCCCGGAATCTGGTGGCCTCCGCCGCCCATTCCTGGCAGGACTCACGTGATCTGCCCTATGATCACCCAGCACGGGCAAGGTTAGTTAGAGAAGGTCAAACCCTTCATCATTCTTACCCATTTGGTAACTCGTTCATGCTTCTGACATTTTACATGATATCAATAAATTTTCCAACTCATTTATAATAATTATTCCAACTTATATGTGTTGTATAGACAACTTGTTTAATCTCCTCTTTTACGCTTCTCATTTTTAGCCGCAACCTGGAGTCAGTGAACCATGTTCTGGACGCCCTCGCAGATGCTGCCATCAAGTGGGAGGAATCAAACACCAATGAAGTTACCCACCGCGCCCTCTGAACCTCAGTGCCATGACCCCAAAGTCCTGCTGAAGGGCGATAAGTCATTAGGAGTATATTAACTCTCTGGCCAACACATCTATCTACCCATACATTCATCTGATCTCATAATATTCATTTCTGTATTTATATTTTCATTGACATGAATCTAAGGGATTCAAGGTCATTTGATGCTGGTCATCATCACTCATGTTTAACCTGTTTGTTATTATGTTAATAAATAAAAGGTTTGTTTTTAAAAATGTACATTTTACTTTCATACAGTTCACTGAGGTTAAAATATTTTCGTGGAGTAGCGAATATTGAACCCAGGCCATAATAATGAAAAGTGATTATTATTACATGTATTATATTATGGCTTTACACTACATTCTGGTGGCTGTATAAGTCAAGCATCAAGGGTATCTGAGTACAACATAATGTCTACACTCTATAGACACAGTATAAAAACAAATATTACAGATTTAGAGAAATACAGAAAATGTGAAATCATGAGCAAATATTTAGCACTTCTGCATACATTCATGAGGGACTGTATGTGTGGGTTTGTGGTGGTCTGGTTGAAGCTTTGAACAGGCCAAATTCATAAATGAAGTAATTCCAATGGAGATGTTATTGTGCATTTATTTACTGTCTGTAGGTATTGTGCATTTATTTACTGTCTCTATAGGTATTGGAAACACACCTGAATACTTATTAGTACTCGTGACTGTACTTCCTTTTTAGTTATATGGGTAGATCTCTGACCAACACTAATGAAGAATATGGGTACACAAGAGGTCAGACACAAACTGAAGACATATAGAACAACTGTTGATGTGAGACACTATTATATCGGCCATCTTTGTTCTGTGATCCGAGATGTTTGATACATATTGATCACTTTTTTTTTTTTTGGGGGGGATCTATAGTAAATTGTATAATGAGGCAGGGTACTAAAGGTATATAAAGAACTTAAAAAAAGGAGGGTTGAGAGAACCATAGGCTTAGCACACGTTGGGAAAATCGACTTACTTTTAGCGTATTCTGTAAAAGTAAACCAAACCCTGTGATGTAACAAACAAGATTCCATAAGCAATATCCTATACCTCAGTCACCTCTTCCTTCACTCACCCATGCATGACACACAACCATTCAACAATTCATTCATCCCGGCGTACAGTCCCCTTCCCTCCCTCCCTCCCTCCCTCCTCCCCTTCCCTCTTGTATACGCTTGTGACGTCACGAAACTACACAAACCCGGACTCAATTAACTTTTACTTTTTCCAGGAGGCAGAGAAGGTGGTCGGTCTGCTGCTGCTGCTGTGGTCTGCCCGGGTTGAGTTCCAGGAAGGTTGCTATGTATTTTCTCGGGTTGAACGAAATGAAAGTAAGCAACAGTACGTAAGGGAGGAACCAAATGCTGCCTATGTATAGTGCTTGGCTGTAAAATGTTTAAAGGGAATAATAGTACACATATTGGTAGATCTGGAGTTACTTATTTCTACCAACTACTCCAAGCAACAGACCACCAATATTGTTTGTTAATCTGGTCCTGTTTTCTGATATACATAGGAGAAATCAAGGCTCTTTAATATACCAAAAGTATGACAGGAATGATACTAACCCCAGACTAAGGTATATGAAAATATCATGGACACAGTAGTGGATGGATTCTGTAGGTGGTGGAGACATGATATTAAAAGTATAGCATCTTGCTGACGAGGAGATGTAATAAACAGTAAGATATGTATATAATTTACTTGAATTTTCTCAGGGACGAACACTTTGCCTTACCTTTCAAAAAATATTTAGAAGCTAGTAATTTAAAAGTGATACTTGAAACAGACCAAATATATTGTTTATTACTGGCAGAAGCTAAGTGGCAAACACGAAAATATTTATGGCAAGAACCTATTTTTGGTGAATTGGAGCGCTACCGATTCCTCTAAACTATTCCAGGAAACTTATCATCTCAATGTTACCAAGTAGCACATCTGTTTCCTGACTAAGTTTGGTGGATACAAAAGTAGATTCTTTCCTGTACATGCGAACTATTTTATGTTTCAAAAGAAAGCCAACTCCATAATGAATTAATTTCTCTGGTGGTGGATATTCTTGGCCAAATATGTCACAGGTACATCTTTATATATTGGAATGTTAAATACGAAACTACACAGTCAAATTAATGTTCACGGTGGTTTTACACGAGGCTCAAAGTCTACCAGATACCAGCATGTTTAACCCTTCATACAGCATACACAAAAATATATTATTAAACATTCCTTCATCAGCTCCTCGCATGTCACTGGACCTCAGGCTTACAATACTACTGTCCAAAACATCCGGAACCCTATATCCGTAACAACATCCGGTTGGCCCTCTCACTTTTAGACGGGTGGTTGCAACTTGGTGTGTTCACCTGCCTGTCTCCCTGGTGGTTGGGTCAGGTGTATATAAGGACGCGCGCCACTATCACAGCTACACTCCACCTCAGACGCTCACACCATCAACTCTGATATTATTCTCTTACATTCGCTACCGTAATACTTAATAGGTATTGAATTTTGGTCAGTTCAAAGAAGTTCACTTAAGAGGGTAGACTAATTGCTTACAATTATAAACATACAAGATTTTATTATATAATATTTATGTAATGAATACGTAGGTACAGTACACATCGTTCAAACCATAACTGTATATTCTGTTCCTCAGTGACGATGTCTTCCTACGCTCTGGCTCCCCTCGTCTACCAACTCCAGCAAGGTCTCAACAACTTCGACCTGAGACAGTTTGCCAGCAGGGTGGACCTCAGTCGGTTGGTGAACCAGTTTGATATCAAGACAGTTGGCTTCGTGGCTGTGGCTATCATCTCTGTGTTATTAATACTACAGCTCTTCGGCAAGTCTTACGTAGGTCCCGCCCGGAGTCTGGTGGCCTCCGCCGCCCATTCCTGGCAGGACTCACGTGATCTGCCCTATGATCACCCAGCACGGGCAAGGTTAGTTAGAGAAGGTCAAACCCTTCATCATTCTTACCCATTTGGTAACTCGTTCATGCTTCTGACATTTTACATGATATCAATAAGTTTTCCAACTCATTTATAATTCCAACTTATATGTGTTGTATAGACAACTTGTTTAATCTCCTATTTTACGCTTCTCATTTTTAGCCGCAACCTGGAGTCAGTGAACCATGTTCTGGACGCCCTCGCAGATGCTGCCATCAAGTGGGAGGAATCAAACACCAATGAAGTTACCCACCGTGCCCTCTGAACCTCAGTGCCATGACCTCAAAGTCCTGCTGAAGGGCGATAAGTCATTAGGAGTATATTAACTCTCTGGCCAACACATCTATCTACCCATACATTCATCTGATCTCATAATATTCATTTCTGTATTTATATTTTCATTCACATGAATCTAAGGGATTCAAGGCATTTGATGCTGGTCATCATCACTCATGTTTAACCTGTTTGTTATTATGTTAATAAATAAAAGGTTTGTTTTTAAAAATGTACATTTTACTTTCATACAGTTCACTGAGGTTAAAATATTTTCGTGGAGTAGCGAATATTGAACCCAGGCCATAATAATGAAAAGTGATTATTATTACATGTATTATATTATGGCTTTACACTACATTCTGGTGGCTGTATAAGTCAAGCATCAAGGGTATCTGAATACAACATAATGTCTACACTCTATAGACACAGTATAAAAACAAATATTACAGATTTAGAGAAATACAAAAAATGTGAAATCATGAGCAAATATTTAGCACTTCTGCATACATTCATGAGGGACTGTATGTGTGGGTTTGTGGTGGTCTGGTTGAAGCTTTGAACAGGCCAAATTCATTAATGAAGTAATTCCAATGGAGATGTTATTGTGCATTTATTTACTGTCTGTAGGTATTGTGCATTTATTTACTGTCTCTAGGTATTGTGCATTTATTACTGTCTGTAGGTATTGTGCATTTATTTACTGTCTGTAGGTATTGTGCATTTATTACTGTCTGTAGGTATTGTGCATTTATTTACTGTCTGTAGGTATTGTGCATTTATTACTGTCTGTAGGTATTGTGCATTTATTTACTGTCTGTAGGTATTGTGCATTTATTACTGTCTGTAGGTATTGTGCATTTATTTACTGTCTCTATAGGTATTGGAAACACACTTGAATACTTATTAGTACTCGTGACTGTACTTCCTTTGTAGTTATATGGGTAGATCTCTGACCAACACTAATGAAGAATATGGGTACACAAGAGGTCAGACACAAACTGAAGACATATAGAACAACTGTTGATGTGAAACACTATTATATCGGCCATCTTTGTTCTGTGATCCGAGATGTTTGATGCATATTGATCACTTTTTTTTTTTTTGGGGGGGGGGGGATCTATAGTAAATTGTATAATGAGGCAGGGTACTAAAGGTATATAAAGAACTTTAAAAAAAAAGTAGGGTTGAGAGAACTATAGGCTTAGCACACGTTGGGAAAATCAACTTACCTTTAGCGTATTCTGTAAAAATAAACCATATCCTGTGATGTAACAAACAACATTCCATAAGCAATATCCTATACCTCAGTCACCTCTTCCTTCACTCACCCATGCATGACACACAACCATTCAACAATTCATTCATCCCGGCGTACAGTCCCCTTCCCTCCCTCCTCCCCTCCCTCCTCCCCTTCCCTCTCGTATACGCTTGTGACGTCACGAAACTACACAAACCCGGACTCAATTAACTTTTACTTTTTCCAGGAGGCAGAGAAGGTGGTCGGTCTGCTGCTGCTGCTGTGGTCTGCCCGGGTTGAGTTCCAGGAAGGTTGCTATGTATTTTCTCGGGTTGAACGAAATGAAAGTAAGCAACAGTAGGTAAGGGAGGAACCAAATGCTGTCTATGTATAGTGCTTGGCTGTAAAATGTTAAAAGGGAATAATAGTACACATATTGGTAGATCTGGAGTTACTTATTTCTCCCAACTATTCCAAGCAACAGACCACCAATATTGTTTGTTAATCTGGTCCTGTTTTCTGATATACATAGGAGAAATCAAGGCTCTTTAATATACCAAAAGTATGACAGGAATGATACTAACCCCAGACTAAGGTATATGGAAATATCATGGACACAGTAGTGGATGGATTCTGTAGGTGGTGGAGACATGATATTAAAAGTATAGCATCTTGCTGACGAGGAGATGTAATAAAATGTAAGATATGTATATAATTTACTTGAATTTTCTCAGGGACGAACACTTTGCCTTACCTTTCGAAAAATATTTAGAAGCTAGTAATTTAAGAGTGATACTTGAAACAGACCAAATATATTGTTTATTACTGGCAGAAGCTAAGTGGCAAACACGAAAATATTTATGGCAAGAACCTATTTTTGGTGAATTGGAGCGCTACCGATTCCTCTAAACTATTCCAGGAAACTTATCATCTCAATGTTACCAAGTAGCACATCTGTTTCCTGACTAAGTTTGGTGGATACAAAAGTAGATTCTTCCCTGTACATGCGACTGAATTTATGTTTCAAAAGAAAGCCAACTTCATAAAGAATTAATTTCTCTGGTTGTGGATATTCTTGGCCAAATATGTCACAGGTACATCTTTATATATTGCAATGTTGGATACGAAACTACACAGTCAAATTAATGTTCACGGTGGTTTTACACGAGGCTCAAAGTCTACCAGATATCAGCATGTTTAACCCTTCATACAGCATACACAAAAATATATTATTAAACATTCCTTCATCAGCTCCTTTCATGTCACTGGACCTCAGGCTTACAATACTACTGTCCAAAACATCCGGAACCCTATATCCGTAACAACATCCGGTTGGCCCTCTCACCTTTAGACGGGTGGTTGCAACTTGGTGTGTTCACCTGCCTGTCCCCCTGGTGGTTGGGTCAGATGTATATAAGGACGCGCGCCACTATCACAGCTACACTCCACCTCAGACGTTCACACCATCAACTCTGATATTATTCTCTTACATTCGCTAATACTTAATAGGTATTGAATTTTGGTCAGTTCAAAGAAGTTCACTTACGAGGGTAGACTAATAGCTTATAATTATAAACATACAAGATTTTATTATATAATATTTATGTAATGAATACGTAGGTACAGTACACATCGTTCAAACCATAACTGTATATTCTGTTCCTCAGTGACGATGTCTTCCTACGCTCTGGCTCCCCTCGTCTACCAACTCCAGCAAGGTCTCAACAACTTCGACCTGAGACAGTTTGCCAGCAGGGTGGACCTCAGTCGGTTGGTGAACCAGTTTGATATCAAGACAGTTGGCTTCGTGGCTGTGGCTATCATCTCTGTGTTATTAATACTACAGCTCTTCGGCAAGTCCTACGTAGGTCCCGCCCGGAATCTGGTGGCCTCCGCCGCCCACGCTTGGCAGGACTCACGTGATCTGCCCTATGATCACCCAGCACGGGCAAGGTTAGTTAGAGAAGGTCAAACCCTTCATCATTCTTACCCATTTGGTAACTCGTTCATGCTTCTGACATTTTACATGATATCAATAAATTTTCCAACTCATTTATAATAATTATTCCAACTTATATGTGTTGTATAGACAACTTGTTTAATCTCCTCTTTTACGCTTCTCATTTTTAGCCGCAACCTGGAGTCAGTGAACCATGTTCTGGACGCCCTCGCAGATGCTGCCATCAAGTGGGAGGAATCAAACACCAATGAAGTTACTCACCGCGCCCTCTGAACCTCAGTGCCATGACCCCAAAGTCCTGCTGAAGGGTGATAAGTCATTAGGAGTATATTAACTCTCTGGCCAACACATCTATCTACCATACCCATACATTCATCTGATCTCATAATATTCATTTCTGTATTTATATTTTCATTGACATGAATCTAAGGGATTCAAGGTCATTTGATGCTGGTCATCATCACTCATGTTTAACCTGTTTGTTATTATGTTAATAAATAAAAGGTTTGTTTTTAAAAATGTACATTTTACTTTCATGCAGTTCACTGAGGTTAAAATATTTTCGTGTAGTAGCGAATATTGAACCCAGGCCATAATAATGAAAAGTGATTATTATTACATGTATTATATTATGTCTTTACACTACATTCTGGTGGCTGTATAAGTCAAGCATCAAGGGTATCTGAATACAACATAATGTCTACACTCTATAGACACAGTATAAAAACAAATATTACAGATTTAGAGAAATACAAAAAATGTGAAATCATGAGCAAATATTTAGCACTTCTGCATACATTCATGAGGGACTGTATGTGTGGGTTTGTGGTGGTCTGGTTGAAGCTTTGAACAGGCCAAATTCATTAATGAAGTAATTCCAATGGAGATGTTATTGTGCATTTATTTACTGTCTGTAGGTATTGTGCATTTATTTACTGTCTGTAGGTATTGGAAACACACCTGAATACTTATTAGTACTCGTGACTGTACTTCCTTTGTAGTTATATGGGTAGATCTCTGACCAACACTAATGAAGAATATGGGTACACAAGAGGTCAGACACAAACTGAAGACATATAGAACAACTGTTGATGTGAGACAATATTATATCGGCCATCTTTGTTCTGTGATCCGAGATGTTTGATACATATTGATCACTTTTTTTTTGGGGGGGGGGATCTATAGTAAATTGTATAATGAGGCAGGGTACTAAAGGTATATAAAGAACTTAAAAAAAAGGAGGGTTGAGAGAACCATAGGCTTAGCACACGTTGGGAAAATCGACTTACTTTTAGCGTATTCTGTAAAAGTAAACCAAACCCTGTGATGTAACAAACAAGATTCCATAAGCAATATCCTATACCTCAGTCACCTCTTCCTTCACTCACCCATGCATGACACACAACCATTCAACAATTCATTCATCCCGGCGTACAGTCCCCTTCCCTCCCTCCTCCCCTCCCCTCTCGTATACGCTTGTGACGTCACGAAACTACACAAACCCGGACTCAATTAACTTTTACTTTTTCCAGGAGGCAGAGAAGGTGGTCGGTCTGCTGCTGCTGCTGTGGTCTGCCCGGGTTGAGTTCCAGGAAGGTTGCTATGTATTTTCTCGGGTTGAACGAAATGAAAGTAAGCAACAGTAGGTAAGGGAGGAACCAAGTGCTGCCTATGTATAGTGCTTGGCTGTACAATGTTTAAAGGGAATAATAGTACACATATTGGTAGATCTGGAGTTACTTATTTCTACCAACTACTCCAAGCAACAGACCACCAATATTGTTTGTTAATCTGGTCCTGTTTTCTGATATACATAGGAGAAATCAAGGCTCTTTAATATACCAAAAGTATGACAGGAATGATACTAACCCCAGACTAAGGTATATGGAATTATCATGGACACAGTAGTGGATGGATTCTGTAGGTGGCGGAGACATGATATTAAAAGTATAGCATCTTGCTGACGAGGAGATGTAATAAAATGTAAGATATGTATATAATTTACTTGAATTTTCTCAGGGACGAACACTTTGTCTTACCTTTCAAAAAATATTTAGAAGCTAGTAATTTAAGAGTGATACTTGAAACAGACCAAATATATTGTTTATTACTGGCAGAAGCTAAGTGGCAAACACGAAAATATTTATGGCAAGAACCTATTTTTGGTGAATTGGAGCGCTACCGATTCCTCTAAACTATTCCAGGAAACTTATCATCTCAATGTTACCAAGTAGCACATCTGTTTCCTGACTAAGTTTGGTGGATACAAAAGTAGATTCTTCCCTGTACATGCGACTGAATTTATGCTTCAAAAGAAAGCCAACTTCATAATGAATTAATTTCTCTGGTGGTGGATATTCTTGGCCAAATATGTCACAGGTACATCTTTATATATTGCAATGTTGGATACGAAACTACACAGTCAAATTAATGTTCACGGTGGTTTTACACGAGGCTCAAAGTCTACCAGATATCAGCATGTTTAACCCTTCATACAGCATACAAAAAAATATATTATTAAACATTCCTTAATCAGCTCCTCTCATGTCACTGGACCTCAGGCTTACAATACTACTGTCCAAAACATCCGGAACCCTATATCCGTAACAACATCCGGTTGGCCCTCTCACCTTTAGACGGGTGGTTGCAACTTGGTGTGTTCACCTGCCTGTCCCCCTGGTGGTTGGGTCAGGTGTATATAAGGACGCGCGCCACTATCACAGCTACACTCCACCTCAGACGCTCACACCATCAACTCTGATATTATTCTCTTACATTCGCTAATACTTAATAGGTATTGAATTTTGGTCAGTTCACTTAAGAGGGTAGACTAATAGCTTACAATTATAAACATACAAGATTTTATTATATAATATTTATGTAATGAATACGTAGGTACAGTACACATCGTTCAAACCATAACTGTATATTCTGTTCCTCAGTGACGATGTCTTCCTACGCTCTGGCTCCCCTCGTCTACCAACTCCAGCAAGGTCTCAACAACTTCGACCTGAGACAGTTTGCCAGCAGGGTGGACCTCAGTCGGTTGGTGAACCAGTTTGATATCAAGACAGTTGGCTTTGTGGCTGTGGCTATCATCTCTGTGTTATTAATACTACAACTCTTCGGCAAGTCTTACGTAGGTCCCGCCCGGAGTCTGGTGGCCTCCGCCGCCCATTCCTGGCAGGACTCACGTGATCTGCCCTATGATCACCCAGCACGTGCAAGGTTAGTTAGAGAAGGTCAAACCCTTCATCATTCTTACCCATTTGGTAACTCGTTCATGCTTCTGACATTTTACACGATATCAATAAATTTTCCTACTCATTTATAATTCCAACTTATATGTGTTGTATAGACAACTTGTTTAATCTCCTCTTTTACGTTTCTCATTTTTAGCCGCAACCTGGAGTCAGTGAACCATGTTCTGGACGCCCTCGCAGATGCTGCCATCAAGTGGGAGGAATCAAACACCAATGAAGTTACCCACCGTGCCCTCTGAACCTCAGTGCCATGACCCTAAAGTCCTGCTGAAGGGCGATAAGTCATTAGGAGTATATTAACTCTCTGGCCAACACATCTATTTACCCATACATTCATCTGATCTCATAATATTCATTTCTGTATTTATATTTTCATTGACATGAATCTAAGGGATTCAAGGTCATTTGATGCTGGTCATCATCACTCATGTTTAACCTGTTTGTTATTATGTTAATAAATAAAAGGTTTGTTTTTTAAAAATGTACATTTTACTTTCATGCAGTTCACTGAGGTTAAAATATTTTCGTGGAGTAGCGAATATTGAACCCAGGCCATAATAATGAAAAGTGATTATTATTACAGGTTATAATATTATGTCTTTACACTACATTCTGGTGGCTGTATAAGTCAAGCATCAAGGGTATCTGAGTACAACATAATATCTAGACTCTATAGACACAGTATAAAAACAAATATTACAGATTTAGAGAAATACAGAAATAGTGAAATCATGAGCATTTAGCACTTCTACATACATTCATGAGGGACTGTATGTGTGGGTTTGTGGTGAGAGGAAGACATGCCCTCTCTTTCAGAATTCCTAAGTTACCTGGATTTCACCTCTTTCGGGAACACGTTACAAGGAAAGCTGTAAAGGAGGTAGATATAGTTAATAAGAGAGAAGAATCAGGAGATGAAAATCAAAGGAGAATGGAAATCTGAATAGTGACAAAAGGAAAAGGGGCTGTGAATGAAAAGAGGTGATGATGGGGAGGAGTTGGTGAGGTGGTGGTGGTGGTGGTGGTGGTGGTGTTAGTGGTGGTGACTAATCGTCTATCTAACATGATAAAAAACACACGCAATAGAAACATGTATACCGATGAGAGACGCAATATTCTATCATCATCATCATCACCATCGAAAACATTACTAAACAGGTGAAATGTTAAACTGGTAACGCAACAGACCCATGATTGTATAGGGCTTGTGACAACAGATAACAAAAAATATGTAACACAGGTGAGGAAACGGAGACTATATAGTGATAAATCAAAGTGAGAATGAGTGAACCGGTCTATACTCATCCAACGGTATGATGAGTGAAGACATGTGGTGCAATAACAGAATATACGGTATTAACTATATATTCTGATGATTTGGTGCAATAACAGAATACGGTATTAACTATATATTTTGATGTTCTGGTTTTGATGAATATAAAGCGGAGCAGGCCATTTGGTACAATAAGAGAATACACAGAATACGGTATTAACTATATATTCTGATGTTTTGGTTTTGACGAATATAAAAAGGGGCAGTAAATTTTGTCTTGAAAAGTTTACTGTTGTAAGTCTCGGTAGCTCTTCCATTTCACTTCGTCCAGTTTTGTTTTCATTTAAGGGGGGTAGTAACCTTTAGCTTCATTGGAAAATCTTGATTCCTCCAAAATATACCAGGGAACAGGACTAGATTAACAATAATAATGGTGTTCTGTTGCTTGGAATAGTTCGAAGGAATCGGTTACTCCAGATTTACCAACACTTTACTATCCCCTTGAAGTCGAAACTGGGAAAACAAACCACTCTCAGATTGTCAACACTTTTGAGCCTCAATACCAAGCGTCCACAAACATGAGTCATCAAGATTTTTTAAATGGAAACATACTTACTGTAATCACTCCCAAAAATACGTCGTCTGTGGAAGGAAAGTAATAAAATCTCAAGGTGTGATTGTGTAATGAAAATAAACAGACAATATGAGATAAAGAAGGGCTTAGGTTCTTCATGACGGGCACATCTTCTTTCATAACTTCATAACCTCATTTTGCACATACTGTCGGTTTAAACCTAATTCATTCTTTTTCAGGATAGACTACTTCACTTGGATTCTGGCTATATTTTTCATGTAGCTTTCACTGGAATATAATTGATAAAAACTGGGCCACAAACACCAACCTCTACTGGAGTAGTACCCCTTGCCCTCAGTTCGTTGCCACCCATACGTTCCCTGGTGACGTCACTGGGAGCCCCACCCGGACCCACACCTCACTTCACTTTCACTTTCTCTCAGAATGAAGACGACGCGACACTGTTTGTTTCGTACGTCTTCCAAGAACGCAAAACAGCTTCTGGATAATGGGCTGGATAACGGAACTAAAAGCACCCCTGAGAAAGCAAAAACTTTGAGGGAAAAGAAGCACAATCTCTTTCATCTCACACATGCAAACACCACCGAGAAACTCAGTGTATTTGATGAGTCTCCCACAAGGCAGAAGTATAATCTGGATAGGATACCATAATATAAATTACAGGAGAGAAATCAGTCAGTCACCAGCCACTGAAAGCGAAGGTAAATGTCACAAGAGAATGGAGAGAAGGGAACAATGATCTCTTAAGGAGACGGAGGGAGATACGATACAGCTTCTTGCATAGACTGTCTCACATGAAGCCAAAAAGTCAAGAGTGTGTAAATAACGAAGGTTGAGGAACGGAAAGCATCACTATAACTTTCACTTTCTCCATGCACGTATGTTACTTTGTTATTGTCAAGTTAAGTGAATTTATATTGTTGATGGAGTGGTTAAATTTTGCAATAGCTACCCTTTACGACTCCTAGCTAATGTATAGAGGTTGGAATGTATTATGCTATATAAACAATCCAGACTATAGTGTGTGAGAAAAAGAAAAATGAAAGAACCATTGAGACGAAGTTCCAGAAATACCTGATTAAAAGTAATGAAGGCAGTTGGTACCTATGAGTGTGCGAGATACCATTCTATTACGAAAATGATCTCCCCGGTGATAAAGGGTCAAATCCGACGGCTACTGTTTCCTTCAAACCATGTAACAAAACAAAGTTACTACTCGCATATAGAAGTATAGTCTGTTTCCAGGCATAGTTTGTGGAATCAGTAGCTCTATAATGTGGCCACAAGAGAATGACCCCTTACATGTGGGTGTACTCTCGTTAGCCTTCCTGCCAATAAGGGTTTTGCGTCAACATTGACTTATCACAGGAGTTTGCTTTACACTCGATACTCAGTGTTGTATTAGTCTTGGTGGGAGTGTTGAATCAGCAATAGTATTATTATTTTAAACTTTTGTGTTTTTATCCATTTTTGAACTTTCTTTCTTACCCCAGTTTAAGCGCTAATATGATGGGTTTATTTACCATTTTGTAAAGGTGAGTCGAAACGGTGCTGTAGTAGCATGATTGGTCTAATTATATTTTATGTATTTGCAACGACGCTATTAGAATAATGAACTAGTAAAATACTGCACCTCGCAGGATGCACTAGACTATACATGACTGAACTTCACATGTAGATTAGTAGTGAGTAAAATTGGTTCTTTGAGCACTTCAGAAATATCAGTTTGGTAAGCAAAAGTTTTCTCACAATGTTTCTTTCAGTGCACATCTGCTCACTAAGACCATCTTCACGATCCAAAACATAGAATTTGACAAAGTCCACAGACATAGAAATGCACACTAAGTTGGGATGCGCATTTACGGCCCGACGATTTTTCTTGGCGTCTAGTTAACCAACAGACAATAGCTTACAGGTACATCATAAAAACTATTCTTTGACTAATACCTATATAGTCATCCAAGGAGAAAATATAAATTTTGCACATAACATCATAATATGTACAAAGTATTGCCTTGTATTGTGTTTCATAATGGTGTTGGGTACAGTAAGGGTCGTATTACTGTTTTTGGTGAGTACGTCTGACCCAGGTATTCCCACTATCATCAACCACCATCACCGTGGCAACATCCGCCTCCCCCCTTCCCTTTCCCTGCTCCCACTGTCACTTTGGTGAGCCGAGCGGTGTGTATTTAAGACCGTGCTCAGCCACAACCACATCAGTCCAACTCTGTCTCGCATCACATTCACTGACACACCTCACCTCTCCCGCCAGGAAACTAAACAGGTAATAATAAATTATTAAATGAAACATATTTGGAATACTACATGCACTTTCCTTATAATGCTTCAATAATCATAACAAAATTGGTTCCTCGCTATACTGGAGAACAACTTGGAATTGTTATACCGAAACACAATATGATTTATCATTGTAAATAACAGGATTAACAGCTTGTGTTGGAGTGACATTGCCTACATTTACAAAATATGATTTACCCATCTTCAGATAGTAGCAGTGATGCCTTCCTCCGCCTTGGCCCCCTTCATGCACCAACTCCAGCAGAGTTTCAACAACTTCGACCTGAATCAGTTTGCTGATAGGGTGGACCTCAAACACTGGGTAAGCCAGCTGGACCTCAAGTCAGTTGGCTTTGTGGCTGTGGCCATCATCTCTGTGTTATTAATACTACAACTCTTCGCCAAGTCTTACATCGGTCCCGCCCGGAGTCTTGTGGCCTCCGCCGCCCACGCCTGGCAGGACTCACGTGATCTGCCCTATGATCACCCAGCACGGGCAAGGTTGGTGGGAGAGATTCAAACCCTTCCTCACTCTTTACATAAATATCTAGAACTAGAATCAGTATTTGGCAATATATAAGAACGATAAACATTAATAGTTCTACGCTGTTATACAGTAGTAAGAAACTTACATGCATTCTTATAAAATTTTAAATTTTGGCATCTCATGAGATAACAATTAAAAATGTTATTGATTTCTTTTTATGAGATAGCAATTATACATGTCCTTCACTAGTTAAGTGTCCTTTCTTATGGTTTTCCTTTTGCTTCTCCACAACAGCCGTAACCTGGATTCCGTGACGCAAGTACTGGACACTTTGGCAGAAGCCGCCATCAAGTGGGATGAATCAAACACCAACGAGGTCAACAACACAGCAATCTGAACCACTATAATCTGATTCAAAAGTTGGCTCTGAGTAGTGAATTAATATTAAGGTGATCTCTATCTATTTCAACTCTGTTTCCTTCTTTTGAGTATACCTCTGCTACTCTGAGAAGTGTTCGTATGTTCTTACGTTGGTGCTGTAATGGAGTGACATGTGCTGTCCTACAATTCATGGGACAGATGATATAATTATAATAACATCATGTGGAGAGTAACTTTAACAGGACACGGATGTTAAAATCACACAATATATTTGTAGTGATACATATTAATGAATTGAAGGGGACAGCCTTGAAACTACTTCGCTAAGGTTTTGGTCTGGTTACATAATTATTGGCTCTACCTCTTCCCACATGGCTGGGTAATATTTCTCATACTTGTTTGTGCCTTTCCAGATACTGTAGTACTGCAGAACTCTACATTATTTATATACCAATAACATACGTTGTTAATAGTCGATAATGCCATGCTGTTATAATTTATTATATTGTTTGTAATTAACATAGGATATAGTTTTATACAAAATAAAATATTTCAATAGAAAAAAATAACAGTTTTTATATTTCCATGAGAAGCTAAACTGCTAATCTGGGACAATATGTTCACTGCAGGATTGAACCTCCCTATCAGTCAGTGGATAATGCCTTCCCTGCCTTAACATTGGATAGGAATGATGAAAAAAACATCAAAACTGGTACCCTGAGAATATGATTGAAAAAGAAAGAGATAAAAACAATTCTCTGTTAAAAACATCTTATAGCACAAAAGAAAAAGGGACAGACAGGAGGGACAGGCAGCATGAAGTTTTAAAAAGGAATGAAAGTAGGAACCATTGAAGAAAGGAGAGGGATTGGATCGGGACAGGAGTGCCAAAACCCTTAAAGTATTGCCCACATCTTTGCAGGCAATACACCGCTTAGGGATTAATTGAGAACATGAACCCTTTAATTGTGAAACAACATTGCCTTTTTGTAATGCCATTGACAACATGTGGCTTCCCCTTATCACATGCAGATGTTGAAATGTACCTGACTAATCAGATAATGTAATGTTTGATTGTTGCAGAAAACCGATCAGTGCCTGAGTACTTCACTATTTTAAGGGGAGATATGTTTTGTTGGTAAATCGGAAGGCCACTGATTTCTCCTAACTATGTCAAAAACAGATGCCCTCAATGATAGTAACAGGGACTCTGTTACCTGACATACCTCGAATGAACCAATTAACAGGCCAACTGTAATTTTGTCAAGCCTTACTACGTTCCTATATCTTTGTGTCAAATGAAAACAGGTCTTGACATTGCCGGCAGATAGAACGGCCTTTAAATTGGTCTTTCCAGAGGGAGGAAAATTGTATTCTTTGTTGACGGCTGTTGCATTATTTCTCGTTGGAGTATAATAATTTTCGTTGTTCACACGCACTCTGGTTTATTTTGATTGACATGGTGGAATTATATGAAAGATTGGATTAACATACAAATGAACCCAAGCCAAGTATGACAACACAGAGTCATATTATGCCACCGGAACATGAGCCACGAAGAACGATCAGGAAAGGAAAGTTAGGCTGAAGATTATAAAGTGACTGTAAGGACCCATAAAGAATTGAAGACTAAAATTGATCGGTCTACCAAGCCTATTGATTCTTGTACACTACTACACTGGGATATATGGCCGATTATTTCAACACTTTAAATTTCATGGGCCCACCGGGATTTGTACACTGGACCTCTGACATACCTTGAAACATAACATAAACTTTCTTCTGTTTTACATCTTTGTTTTGCGGTCAAATTGAACTCAACCTTCCTTTGCAAAGTGATTTTATGGCAGAATTATGTTTAGAGAACAGGTAAATCTTGGTTTATGGGATTACCGCCTATACATTGCTTTTGGAATAATAGATTATCCAGGTGTGTGTGGCAGATTCCGAGGGCTACAGTTTGGAGGAGTGACTGAGATAGAGCTTGTGATATTCTTTGTCACTTATCTTAGCCCACAACTGGGGTAGATAGTAAGGAATTAAATTACAATATACTCTCTGAAACTTGGTATTTGATTTCATTAGAGTAACCCCTATTCATATTGCCATTTTCTTTAAATTCTTCACAGAGAACGTGAGAACTGTAACCAAAATTAGAAAGTATATTTCAACTTCTACAAACATGTCTTACAACGGCCTGATGGTCTAGGGGTATGATTCTCGCTTAGGGTGCGAGAGGTCCCGGGTTCAAATCCCGGTCAGGCCCAGTATAATTTTACATTTAGTCCATATTTTCAGAAAGCCTCGTTAGTATCATTAGTTCTACATGAAACTGTACTTAGTTGTGTCTTGAATTCACTCTTTTTTATGTCTTTATCTAAACGTAGGCCCTACATATAAAATACTGACCAAACACCTAATGACAATCTGCAGGATGAGTGGAACTAGAGGAACACAAAGTATGCTGTCAGACATAGTCCAGTTATTGATGGGGATGGGGTTGTTGCTATTTCACAATAATGATTTTTAGAGAATAAATATTTTTCATTATAACACGGACCCCCTACAGGCTACATCCCTCTAGCCTAGCAGAACCCACATTGAGAACCCCTGCGGAACCCACATTGAGAACCCCTGCAGAACCCACATTGAGAACCCCTGCAGAACCCACATTGAGAACCCCTGCGGAACCCACATTGAGAACCCCTGCAGAACCCACATTGAGAACCCCTGCAGAACCCACATTGAGAACCCCTGCGGAACCCACATTGAGAACCCCTGCAGAACCCACATTGAGAACCCCTGCGGAACCCACATTGAGAACCCCTGCAGAACCCACATTGAGAACCCCTGCAGAACCCACATTGAGAACCCCTGCAGAACCCACATTGAGAACCCCTGCAGAACCCACATTGAGAACCCCTGCGGAACCCACATTGAGAACCCCTGCGGAACCCACATTGAGAACCCCTGCGGAACCCACATTGAGAACCCCTGCGGAACCCACATTGAGAACCCCTGCGGAACCCACATTGAGAACCCGTGAGATCTGTGATGGTGATTGGTAGGAAGAATTTCTGTAGTCAGTCTAAATGTTGCACCAGCTTCATGTTTCATCCAGTGCTCTATGGTAGGCTAGCTTCTTAAGCTCTCCCGTAACATCATTTCTGGTTACTCATTCTTGTTTCAATATACATATAATTCAATCAAATTATTTTATGAGTAGTGTGTTCATAAGACGCATATATGTGAGTCAACCGTCTTCGAAGGGGTAATAATGCTTCATATACAAGTAACAACGGTACCGTTACAACTTAAATTAAGAAATATTACTATAAATATCACTGAATAATTTTCCAATGAATGAAAAGTATGGAAAAAGATAGATGGCCCTCTATAATGTTTTTACATTAAAAAATTAGAAGAAATTTTACATATACATTACTAATATTATTTCTTTGATAGAAAAGATAATGGTAGTGGCAAGACTGCGTCTCACTTATCTTGCTATTTGCTATCATTTCAAAACTAATTGACGTGGCTTGTATTCTTCTCATTTCTGCGATGAATATGCAGTTTATTTTTTATCTCCCATTCAGTCTTCCATTTAGAGTGTGAGTTTTATTGTGTTGGCCAGCGACCTGTGGCAATCTGTGGCCTCCGAGGGTGGCTGCGGCGGGAGGCTGCCTTGGTCTGGGCTCCGGGTGTGAAAACTATTAGCCTCGCCGCCAGAGGTCCTTATCTCTCCCTACCCACATGGGGACACACATTTAACGTGTCCGTGAGGTGCGTACCAATCTTTCCCACCAACATTACCCCAAAGTCTCTTAGGGCGCAGGGCTTTGACTTTTCTGGAGCTCTTCAAGTATTCCTCCTTCTTCCCTTGTTGTTTCTTGAGGGTTTGTTGTCCCTCCTCTCGGTCTGGACTTGTGACATTTCCTCCATGGATGGTTTGGAAAAATGTCAGGAACGTCACTTGTACCTCGGGACTCATCTCGGCCTTCTTCTATCGAGGCCCTATAGAGCTGTTGCGATGCCATTACTGCTTTTATCAACCAACTAATCTAATCTGGAGGAAAGAAAACTACTTTAAATTAAAGTTATACTCGCCGATGTCAAATTAATTAAGTGAGAGAGTCATATGTGAGTAACAACACACAATAAGAGCCAAGATCTTGCGAAAAAAAACCGTAGCCCATTTCCCTGCATGATGATGAACTTAGGAGAAAGGCGGCCAACGTGCTGTAACCAAGACAGTCTTAATATACGACCAGACATGAATTTGGCACTGAAGAATGAAACAGACTCCTTTTAGTGCAGGTTGAGACTATTGCACGTGCTAATAGTTGGCCATCCTATCCCTTAACCTCACAGTGATGAGCCATAACCATATCTTATTACGAGAAGAATCACCCGGGCCAGTTCCCTCCGACCGCATCACACCGAACTCTCCTCATGTTCAGGGGATGTGAGCTGCTTTCTCTTCCCAAGAATAATATTCGAAGACACATTATTATCTTCCATAGTTGAATTTGACCTCATTTGATTTAACTTAACCGTGCTTGACATTTACCCTGCCTTGTTGATTGATCCGAAAATTTCTACTGCACTATAAACCCTCAGAGACATAATATCTATCCAACTCCTGAACCATCCCTGTACCTTGAGAAACTAGGGAACACTACCCACCAGCCAACGAACCATGCAGCCCGGCAGATCAGCGCTTCATATAGACCGCTTGGTGGTGGTGGTGGTGGGTTGGCCTGGTGCTGCGGGTGTTCGTTATCTCTTGTCACTGGGAGGCTAATTTAACGCCATTAAAACCCTCCTGCCGGCACGCCTGAATACTAATGGCCACAAAATTTGACACGACGAGTTATCATCTCCCTTTCCACCCCCTCTCCCCCCTTCCTTCCCCCCCGTCCCCCTCCATTCCTCCCCCGTTTTGCCCACTACACCTGTCGCGTCCTGGTTGATTGGAGGCGATCTCCCGGAGCCACACAAGAGGAAAAGGCAACTAATATACCGGTGGTGAAACAAAAAAGGAAGTGGTGATCTCAAAACCACTCTTATTTTTCTTCTTCACAAACACGAAGTAAGGGTTATATTTCTTGTCGTCGGAACAAATAATAATAATAATAATAATAATAATAATAATAATAATAATAATAATAATAATAATAATGATAATAATAATAATAATAATAATAATAATAATAATAATAATAATAATAATAATAATAATAACAATAATAATAATAATAATAATAATAATTTTGTATTGGTTTACCGGTGTGAGTCTTGTGTATAGTGGCCAGGCATAAATCTGTGTATATCCTATAAGTATATCCTATTACTCTTATACTCCCCTTCTGTCTTTTCCTCTCACTCCTAGAAACTAATCATCTCATTCTCTCTCTCTCTCTTTTATCTCTCTTGCATTCCCCTTCCACTCTCCTATTCCCTCTCTCCTTTACTTTCCATTTCTCTCAGGTACTCCCCTACTACTCTTTTTACTCCCCATCCCTCTCATGCACTCCCTTCTCTTCCCCATTTCTCTCCTGTGTCTCCCCCCTTCCGATACCCTCTCCTTTATCTCTCCCTTTCCCTTCCCTCACTTCCTTCCCTCTCTTCCATGCACTGCCCTACCCCACTCCTCTCCATATCTCCCTTTCCTATCCCCTCTCCTCTCCATTTCTCCCTCCCCATCCCCCCTCTCTTTCATATCTCCCTTCCCCATCCCCACTCCTCTCCATCTCTCCCTTTCCCATCCCCCCTCTCCTTCATATCTCCCTTCCCCATCCCCTAACCTCTCCACCTCGCCCCTGCACTCCCTCCCCATCGTCCATCAAGCTCCCAAGGTGGTATAATAATGAAGTGGACGTGTTGAGAGTTGGAGCTGATTAACTGGCCTATTGTAACATCCATCCACCCTCTCTTTCAACACACACCTTCTTCATGAAGCTTCTTTTTTTATTGTCTTCTTACTTTTTCTTTGCTTTTTTTTCTTTTACTTTTTCTTCTTCTTCTTTTTTTTTCTTCTTCTTCTTCTTTTCTTCTTTTCTTCTTCTTCTTCTTCTTCTTCTTTTTCTTTTATTTCTTCTTCTTCTTCTTTCTTTTTTTTCTGTCTTTCATTTTTTTCATTCTATTTGTTTATACATCTCTCATACCGTATAGGTTTTTCCCTCTACCTCCTCTTCTATTGCTTTTTACTCTCCTCTCTCTCTCTCTTTTCTTTCTTAATACCTCTGCTCTCTCTCTCTCTCTCTCTCTCTCTCTCTCTCTCTCTCTCTCTCTCTCTCTCTCTGGACTTCAATTACGTAGCCACGTTTCATTATCACCATTGTCTGGGAAACTCACCAACCGCTGTGGAGTGCGTAACACACTCAGCTGGTCTGCACTCCTATCAAACCTCTTGTAATGACCTCTATAGTTTGTTGTTAAGGGTAAAATGAATAAAAGATTTCATATTATTCTCTTTTTGATAAGAACTAAGGATCATGGACTAAATTATACTTGTGAGCAGAGAGTCACTTCAGCTTCACTTGTGGGTTGTGAGTCAGATTACCTTCTTTTCGTTCTCAAAGTTAGTCTTCAAAGGGACTTGTATTATAACCATAGCACATGCATGGATACTACTCTACATCACATATAAACGAATATATGCTGTTGTCTGTCCTGTACCTAAGCAGAGAAGCGTTAAAATATCATTCTATATATTACCAGAAATGAATGTAGGTTATCAAAGTTAGTCTTCAAAGGTACTTGCAATATAACCATACATAATAAGCACATGCAAGGATTATACTCTACATCACATACACGAATACATGCTGTTATCTGTCCTGTACATAAGCAGAGAAGCGTTGAAATATCATTCTATATAATACCAGAGATGAATGAATGTAGGTGAGGTGACGGTGAAAGGTGCAACACATCAGATGACTCTAGGACATGTCGTTGATGTTGTCAGTAAATCATAGTGAATATTATACCTATACCACTCTACCATTTGCTACCACCAACACAACCACCACCACCACCACAATAATTATACATGACCAATATCACTACCGTCTCCACCAACACCACCACCACACTCACCACTCTAATAAATTACCAATATCACCGCCATTATCCACCAACACCACCACCACCACCACAGTCACCACTCTAGTAAATGACCAATATCACCACCATAGTCCACCACAAAGATGGGAACTGGAGGGGTGTAAGAGGTGTGGTGATGAACACAAGTGGTCTCAGTAAATACAGTAGGTGGTCCAATTAACGGATTATGTCTATTAACTCGAAGGTCCAAACCCCGGGAGTGTGAGAGGGAAACAGTGGGAGGAAATGAGTGGGTAGAAAGAGTGGAAGAACAATTTGGCTGAGGATAGAGAAAAAAGATGAGAGAGAGAGAGGAAGAGTAAGAAGTGAAAGGGTCCTCAAAAGACTGGAAATATGAAAGTTGTGCAGTGATAAAAATAAACGTATATTAACTAAAGGGGGAATAAATAGTTAACGAACACAAAAAGAAGTCTAAAATAGAAAGAAAGTTCCATAAACAGACAGCAATGATGATATAGAACGAAAGACATGTACTGACTGTATAAATGAATAGAAAATTATGGCGTATGAAAAAAAAGCACAGACTTTCAGGAATAGGTTATCCTTCCATACATCCCTCCAGATTCACTAAGACTGGCGAGGAGGTCACTAACTAACGTAATAGGAAAATCCACTCTCCGTCTCTGATGCCACCTGGGAAGCGTATAATCAACAATTGTGTAATGGCCGGTCAAGTACCCCAGCAAGGAGTCACTCTGAGACCCCCATCATCCTACCTGAATCTATCTTACCTTACCCTACCCTACCCTACCCTACCCTACCCTCCCAGCTTTTTCCTGTTCTACCCTTCTTGCCTTACCCTATCTTACCCTACCCTGCCCAATCTTATACCCAGTGCTACTCTGTCCTACCTATCCTGCACAACCCTGCCCTACCATGCCTTAATCTACTCTACCCTGTCCTACACTCTCTTACATTATCCTACGCTATACCTTCCCCTGTCCTTCTGAAGATGATGAAGAGAGGTGACGAGGACTAGAAAGTGAAGAGGTGAGGGATGAAGGATTTGTGAGGGCAGAGGAGATAGGGCAAGAATTGAAAACATAAGTATAAAGTTATAGGAGTGGATGGATAGTAAAGGGAAGAGCGAGAAAGGAAAGATCGGTGATGGGAATAAGGCAAGAGGAGAAAGTATCGAATTAAACGAACCCTGGGGGAAACAGCAGGAGGTGCATGTGAGGACGAGGAAGAAGAGGTGGGAAGTGTGAGGTGTAAAGAGTAAGAAGAGAGAAAGAATGAGGATAGAGAGGAAGGATGGGGAGAGAGAGAGAGAGAGAGAGAGAGAGGAGAGAGGAAGAGTGAAAAGATAGAAAAAGAGTGAGGTGTAAGAAGGAGTGAAGTAAAAGATAGAAGTGAAAAGAAGTAGTAGGAATGATATAGGAAAGATGCAAAAGAGGTAGAGAGATATGAGATTTTTGAGGAGGTATCAGGAGATCAAAATGTTGGCTTAATTTGAAGAGTTGTGTCAGAACCTGGAGGGGAATATGATGATGTTACATAATTACATAATGATGTAGTTATACCATGATGGACACCTGCCACCACGGTAAGACAGAGGCTGCATGCATGGGTTGATTGGTGGTCACAGAGAATATACAGTACAGTGAGGTGTCTTTACTCCATACGAGAGACACCAAGACTTCTGCCGCAAATCTTTAGAAAGAGTAACAAAATAATACCGGTAGCGTTGAATATATGGAGTGAAAGGACGACACACATGCTGGAGTGAATAGGATAAGACTTTCAATCGCTTATGTGAAATTCTTCCTTCTCCTCCTGGTTCACGATGGTAATCAGGCGACATTTGACCTTAGGTAGCTGGTACACAAGGGCGAATTTTGGGCTGCCAAGGCTATAAGGAAACATGCTAAACTCTGGTAAAGATAAGTGATTGAGGTTCAAGTGGTTTTAAACCTTAATTATTGGGTAAACAGAGGCGCCTTTTGAGCGAACACTTAGAAAAATACAATGTGAAGGAGAATCAAGCAATTTCATATCTTGTGTACATAGTAAATAGGGATGATCGTCTTCTCTTATTCACTGCTTACAAAAAAAAAAAAAAAAAAAAAAAAAGAAAGAGAGGGAGAGAAAACACACACACAAACACCGGCTGAGTCCAGAACAACATCTATGCGAATCTGAGCCTGGAGTACGGGTGACACAGGGTCGAGTTTGGGTTTGCCGTGCGGTGTAAAACAAACGCCGTCGTGGAGACAATCTTATGGAAATGGAGGAGCGCTTTGTCAATGTTGTGTAAATGGGAGGTAATTACAGGGGAAGGAAATCATTAGGCAATATCAGGTAAACTGGGAGGTCGGCCCCACGCTTGACCCCGCTCTGAGAATGATGGGAAGGAGGGAGGAAAGGAAGGAAGACAGGCAGAGGGAATGAGAGAATATAGAAAGGGAGGAAAGAAATGAAGAGAGGCAGAGGGAATGAGAATATAGAAAAGGAGGAAAGGAAGGAAGAGAGGCAGAGGGAATGAGAGAATATAGAAAGGGAGGAAAGGAAGGAAGAGAGGCAGAGGGAATGAGAGAATATAAAAAGGGAGGAAAGGAAGGAAGAGAGTCAGAGGAAATGAGAGAATATAGAAAGGGAGGAAAGGAAGGAAGAGATGCAGAGGGAATGAGAGAATATAGAAAGGGAGGAAAGAAGGAAGAGAGGCAGAGGGAATGAGAGAATATAGAAAGGGAGGAAAGGAAGGAAGAGAGGCAGAGGGAATGAGAGAATATAGAAAGGGAGGAAAGAAGGAAGAGAGGCAGAGGGAATGAGAGAATATGGAAAGGGAGGAAAGAAGGAAGAGAGGCAGAAGGAATGAGAGAATATAGGAAGGGAGGACAGGAGGGGGAATGGATGGTTAAGGGAGGGAGAAAGAAATGGAGGGAGGTAGGAAAGAATAAAAGGAAAGGAATAAAGAAAGGCCCTACCCACACCCACAACAAAATTATATACTACTACTACTACTACTACTACTACTACTACTACTACCACCACCCATATCCATTCCTACACCTATATACCTTTCCCAACCTTCACCTAACTAACCCATCTCTCCCCCTTCACCTACTCATCATTCCCAATCTCACTTTAGCTGTAACATCCGGCATAACTTTCTCCTCTGGACTTCACACTAGTGGATCGATCGTCTTCTGTGGGTGAATTGAGGCGGTTATTAGTTCTCTCTCTTCATGCATGGTCGGTTTATTGGTAATTTGTCGTCACTTATGCCACCATTATGGAATCATTATCATCGCCACACCAATCCTCGTTCATCTTCATCTCCGTCATCTTCTCCACTGTAATGTTTTCCTCTAAGTTTATCCTTCATTATCCACCATTCATATCCTCATCACTGTCTTCTACATGCATTCCTCATAACCTTCTTCAGTATACTAACATGACGTTTATGAAGTATTGTTTTCCCGTAGTTTCATTTGAATTACTTCCATTTGCATTATTCATTTATTGTCTTCCCTTCCGGTCTCCCCCAACCTCCTTCCTGCTCACCTGATAAATAATTCTCCTTGTAAGTCATAATACAGTGTTGCAATATTTAGAGCAACTGAATCCTTCAAGTTATTTCATCTTTCAACTCTATTTAATCTTCTAAAATATACATGACTATAAATTCCTCTACTTCAATGACATATAATTTTATGTTTTTTCCTTTTTCATTATTCTTGGTGCTTCCTTCTCTCACAATACCTTGGAGAGAGAGAGAGAGAGAGAGAGAGAGAGAGAGAGAGAGAGAGAGAGAGAGAGGAACAGTTGATAGCTACAAGGAGAACTACAAGGAGAATGATGAAGAGGGTGATGGAGTTAAGGTAGAGAGGTGAAGAGGATAAGGCGAGGAAAGGGAGGTCTGGTCAGGATTAGCGAGATGGAGACAAGGATTGAGAGACGTAGGTTACAAAAGGCAGGTTACGAAATTATTAAAAGACGAGGCTATCCTGGTGGCAGAGTTGGAAAGAAGGGGCGGGGTTACAGAGAAGGGATAGGGATAGAAAAAAGAGGCGAGGTTAGAGAGGGTCAAGCTTAGAGGGGAAGTAGGGTTAGATAAATTCGAAGGTGAGACAAATGGGGCGGGGCTAGGAGGAGGGAAGGGCTAGAAAGGGGGAAGGGCTAGGAATGGGGCGGAGCTAATATGGGGGCAGGGTTACTGAAAGGGGTGGACGTTGGAAAGGGGTCAGAACTAGACAGCAGGGGTGAGGTTAGAGACACACAGATGCCTATAATACGTACACACACACTACACCAAGTCGTATTCGTGTTCTTTATCGTCTTAATACGTACCTTCCTTGGGTTATAAGGATTCCAAATATGCAGGTTAAATTAGCCAGGTAAAATGAAAATTGAGGGAGTAGTCAGTGAACATACAGACAGAGAGACAGACTAACAGAGAAAAATTACCCTATATATATTTTATATCATAGAAGATTTGACCAGCCTGATTTGAGGGACAATAGAAAAATCAACGTGGCCTCCTTCAGCTCCTCCCCCTCCTCTAACATCATCAACAACAACAACAACAACCTCTTGAAACTTCTCTATCACTGCCCAATCTGTGGCGGGTAGTGTTGCACCTTCTTGCTCACTACTCCTTATCGTCTATACGCCTGTGTCGCGGCATCTTTTATCCCTCACCTAATCCTTACCTCCTCAATGGCGCCGCTAGACCTTTTTAGAATCCCCTTCCACCTTGATTTTTTTTCCCTTGGCTCTTACTGTATTGCTTTTTTTTTTTTTTTTATTGTGCTATTTTGTGTTTTGAGTCAGTATTGAGGTTTGTTATTGTTAAGTGCATGATTGTTTGTTTTTATTTTTTTGTTTCACTTCCATTCTTATCACGTTTATCACATGAGTATAGTGTTTCTCCTTTGCATTTTTTCTCACCTTTGCTCCTCTTACTCATAAAGCTTGCATTTCTTCTCTATCTCATTTTTCTATTCTCCTCCATATCCTCTCTCTGATGTTGTTATTCCTCCTCCTCCTCCCCATCTTCCTCTGGCCCTTCACTTTTCCACGGTAATCCTTTAGTATATTGCCATTATTATATCTAGTTCTCTTACCACCAGCCACTACATCATCTTGTTTCAACACCACCATTACCAACAACATCACCAACACCATCACTACCACCAACACTATCACCAACAACACCAACACTACCACCACCATCACAAACTCCACCAACATCACCACTACCACCAACATCACCACTACCACCAACATCACCACTACCACCATCACCACTACCACCACCACCACCACCACCACCTGTCTTATCCAACCCCTGACCTAGTAGCCTATACTGTACATTAATAATTATTCCCCAATATTTGACTTAACACTCACAGCTCTCAGGAGTAATAGAGGACTAATTGGCCACAGAAGAGAGTGTTAAGTTATAGAACCCTCCATGTATTATTGGCTTGTATGGAACTCCTGGGTGATGCTGATGGTGGTGGTGGTGGGTAGTAGTAGTGGTGGTGGTGGTGGTGGTGGGTAGTAGTAGTAGTAGTGGTGGGTGGTGGTGGTGGTGGGTGGTGGTGGTGGGTCGTGGTGGTGGTGGTGATGCTGATGGTTGTGAGTAGTAGTAGTGGTGGTGGTGGAGATTCCTTGGGTACAACTAACCAAGCGATTAGGCGTAAATAGCAATGTTAGTTCATATACTTGATGAGAGTTATTTATCTTCTGCGCATGTGTAGGAATTATTTAGGACTCTTTGCAGTTTATATCACACTAATGTTTGTCAAATATAATGCCAAACAATGATGTCTGAATGGGTACAATGATGAACAGTGATGGTTCAGTGAACAAGACATCTCAAAAATATATCAATGAAGTTCGATTAAACTCTGGAGAATGATTGGACATTAAGAGTCCTAGAAATCAAAATTTGATGGTCCTGATAGAAGGTCAACATCAGGAATGGATTTTTTTTTTCAATGATATAACTTGAGATAATTTGAAATAAAAATAATATATATAAAGGTCAGCAAAATCAGGAAGACGTGGAATATTAAAGGTCAAGGAGACGTGGAGTGTTACAGGTCAGGGAGACGTGGAGTGTTACAGGTCAGGGAGACGTGGAGTGTTCCTTGATACTATGAACTCCATCAAAACAACACATTCAGCCTTGAGGTACAGTATATATATTTATATAAAGTCATACTTCTCTGTCCTTTATCATTTCAAGTCTTACAGTCCCTACCATCTCCACGTTCGCTACGGTTAAAATATGGAGAAATTTATTATTAAGCATATGAGGTAAAGGTGCTGTTTTCCTTGATATATCACATCAAACCTACTCATTTCTCCTTCTATGTAACCATCTTCTCATCCCGATATTTCATGCCAGGTGTTCTCTGATGTCTCTTTTACTACACAATGGCAATTATTTTGATGAATGCGGTCATTTGTACCAAGAGTGGCAAAACAAATGAAGTTCCAACAAACTTCAAGTTGGATATTACTCTAAATATTTTAGATAATACAAACTTGTAGCTCCCATCTCTGTCACACCATAACCTTCCTGTATTCTAATCATACCATGCACATGAATCAGTCGTTTTCTCAGATACAACACATACCTCTCTCCTAGTGTTCCATCTTATCCCAACTGTATTCACATCACACTCACTACTTTCCCACTCTCCCTTCCTCGCCTCTCATACCAGACTCACACTTCTTTCTTCCCACTCCTTCCACCCCCCCCGGATGCTGGCTCCTTCATCACTCTCCTCTCCCATCTCGCCACCATAAAAAGAAAAACACATAAAAGATATAAGTGAAGAGAAAAGAGAGTCGAGCTGAAGGTAAGAAGTTTAGTGGGAAAAAGATTAAAGGTATAAGATGGCCAACTGAACGCTTGGTTTGGTACACCAGGAAAGTGATAAAATGAGAAAAAGGTCATAAATTTGCTGATACTGTTAGAAAGGTGAAGGCCTGGAATATTTATTGATTAAAACAACAGCTTTCTTGCCTTGAGAAATCAAACGCGTTGGTAGATCGTCGAGAGTTTTTTCTTTCGGGGAAATCATGAGGGAAGGAAATCAATAAAGGAGTGAAACGCGTCTAATAGTAAAAACCCCAATATGACAATTAAACACTTTAGCTGTATTGGATTTAGCTACCTTACTTGAATCCGTTTCATTTGGTGCAGGAAGTATTACGGTAGGGTAGGTACTCTTTAATTAACTCTTTCAGGGACCAAGTCAGGGGTTATGTTGAGGGTCTCTAGGGATTCTCATTGGTTTAGGAATCCCTCAATTGTATTAGGGGCTTCAGGAGTCCTCATAGTGAATGTGTAAGATATATTTGTGTTCGGTTTCCCATATAAAGTATATTATCATGAACTATCCTTGGTCATGACTTATATAAACTTAATTAGTAAACAAATATCACTGATTTATTTATTTCATCGCAGAATCGGGATGTTAACATACGATCCATTTAACGTCATGAAAGCGTTAAGGAGTGAAGATTATAATTATGTAAAATGACAATCAGCTATGCAGTTATACTTTTCATCCTGCTTTTTTTTACTCGTATTTCAATCTCACGGCAACATTAAGTCTACGAGGCAGGCATAATGGGAACGAGAAAATGATGGTTATTTCCACTTCCAACAAGATCAGACTGCATGGGAGAGAACAAGCTTTCTACATTCTTACTTTTTATCTTAATTTTTTTTTCAACAAATCAAACTAAGCAACTACACGAACGCACACACACATGCACACACACTTACTCATAAACACACCGACACAACTATACAAGCGCACACACAAACAAACACGACTATACACACACACACACACACACACACACATAAACAAACACGACTACACACACACACACACACACACGTTCGCATACAAAAAACCATGCAAATAATACACACGGAAGTACAGTACAATATCTTATGGAAAGAGAAAAAAAAAAAATAGACTATAGAGAAAAGGGCCTGCCTACTGGTGCATCAAGACAGAGAAAAAACAAAACGCTGCATCCCATTTCCATCCCTCTACCATTATTCCCGGAGCCTCTATAATCTTACACGGACCGAGGACTTTGAATATGACAGATCACTCGCCCCTGACCACCCATCATGCACCATTCCATTCCTCCTCCTTTTTCTTCCTTCCTTTCTCCATTTATGTTTCGTCTTTCGTGTTGTCTGTTTCTGTTTCTCCGTTCGCACTACTCCTCCTCCTCTTTCTTCCTTCCTTTCTCCATTTATTTTTCGTCTTTCGTGTTGTCTGTTTCTGTTTCTCCGTTCGCACCATTCCTCCTCCTTTTTCTTCCTTCCTTTCTCCCCTAATTCTTCGTCTTTCGTGTCTGTTTCTATTTCTCCGTTCGCACCATTCCTCCTCCTCTTCCTTCATTCCCTTCTCCCCTAATTCTTCGTCTTTCGTGTCTATTTCTGTTTCTCCGTTCGAAGTTTATCCGTTCGTTTTTATCTTTTTCTCTGCCATTCTTTCATCGTCTCTGTGCCCAGTTATTTTCTTCCCACCTTTATTGATGTGATTCTCATCTGCCTTTTTATTTCCTTCCTTTCCTCCTCTCCATTCATCTCACTTCTTCGTTCTTCATGTCTGTTTCTTCGATTCTTTGTTGATATACTTTTCTTCCTTTTCTCTCTTATCCTTATCTCCTCTCTTTGCTCCATTATCACCCTGCCCTACTATTTCTCCCTTCTACTTTTACCTCGTCAGTTTTTCATTCTCTTCTCTCGCATACACTTATCGTTTCCCTTCCACAAAATTCAACATCTCCTCCCGTATACACAATTTCACTCATCAACTTTCTAAATCTTCCCTCCTCGTTCCCTTCTCAGTATTTGCTTTCTTCACATTTCCCCATCACAGTCAGTCAGTCAGTCAGTCATCTCTCTCTCTCTCTCTCTCTCTCTCTCTCTCTCTCTCTCTCTCTCTCTCTCTCTCTCTCTCTGTCCTCCATCTTCACTCCCACGAAAGTCCCGTAAGCGAAATGGCAGCTTACGCCGATCAAGGAATTTGCGTGCGTTGGAGGAGGGAGCCAGCCGCTGTAACGTGAGAACCGCTCATTTCCGAATTACCGACAAATGCCTCGTGATCCCGGTTTCGACGCGGGGGATGAAGAATCGGTGTTGCCAGGCAGAGTGACAGGCGTACTGATGTGGTGGTGGTGGGGGGGGGGGAAGGGGAAGGGGATGGGATTCGGAAGGTGACTGACTGTGTTCAATGTCGGTCGGGATCGGGTTTGTTTGAAGCTCCATGCATGCAAAACACGACCCAACCCGACCACGCATCAGGTGACTTGTGATATTCCTGGTAACTCTGCGATGTAAGTATAGTATAACAACAACAACAAGTGTAAATAACTACTGCTTTATATATGGATTTACAGTACAATGAAAGCCACACAAGGGAATTAGACATTTTTCAAGGGCTCGATAGTATTTCCAGGAGGAGGAGGGGTGGAGGGGGAAGGAGGATTGTTGTGCTGTCGGTGGGTGGGGAAGGCTTCATGGTGATCTGGTGTCTGTGTGTCGGGGATGCTGTCGGTGAATGGGGGAGGATGGTGGTGTGGTGTCGGTGTGTCGGGAAGGGTGTGGGGTTGGTGGGTCGGGGATGATGATGATGTGGTGTTGGTGTGTAGGGGATGCTGTCGGTGGGTCGGGGAGGCTGGTGATGTGGTGTCGGTGTGTCGGGGAGGCTCCATGGTGTTGTGGTGTCGGTGTGTCGGGGATGCTGTCGGTGGGTCGGGGAGGCTGGTGATGTGGTGTCGGTGTGTCGGGGAGGCTCCATGGTGTTGTGGTGTCGGTGTGTCGGGGAGGCTGTCGGTGTGTCGGGAGAGTGACGGGCGTGCAGAGGAGTGGGATGGGATAGTCTGTGTCGGACGCTGCCCTGGTCATGTTTGCGGTCGGTCGGGCGTGACGCTCTGGTTGATGATGGCAAGATGATGGAGTTGTGGCGTGTGTGTGTGTGTGTGTGTGTGTGTGTGTGTGTGTGTGTGTGTGTGTGTGTGTGTGTGTGTGTGTGTGTGTGTGTGTGTGTGTGTGTGTGTGTGTGTGTGTGTGTGTGTGTGTGTGTGTGTGTGTGTGTTGAATTTTTCTCTCCATAATATTTCTCTTTTTTTCTCTCTTGGTAATGGAAGTAGGATATTACTAAAAAAAATAAAATAAAGTGTTTGAAGCCTTAGGAAATGGTCCAATTAATATTTTACCCTCGGGAAAATTAACCTTGTATAGCTATCAAGAAACACCTCCTTTTCCATCTAATAGCTTAATGTATCCTTGTCCTCTTTTTCCATACGTCGGTTTCACTCAATCACACCTAGCTATACCTATTATTCGCTATTGGTTCGTTATCTCTTCATTATCCACCTAACTCCTCCATTTGTCATTCACCAACAATGGTTGAATGAGATCACTGCTATCAAAATAATCATCTTCCACGTCGAGCAGAATACATCTCTCATACTCCGTGGCGTTAAGTCCTGAGTTTATGTTGTGTCGTTAATAATCAGAGGTTATGGAGCAGCTTGTTGTGTTCCTCCTGAGGCGCCACAAACACCACATCCTCACTGCAGTATGTTGACGTGATTACATCTTCATTCATACCAAAGGTTAAACGAATACCAGACATGATATCTTTTCATGCCGTCCACCCGTAGGAGAGGTAAATATAAATGAGTCAGTAACTTAGATACAGATAAGTTTTCGGTTTTTATATATTTGGTGGTGCAGTTTGTAATGCTCTGAAGTGTATATAAGGCTCATATTTAAGTAAATTCCATTCTTAGCTATTTAAAGTTACTTTTTCGACAAAAAATATCCTAAATAGTTTTCATGTATATAATTATGTAACTGAAGCAAATGAATGAAGATCATGGAGATGTTCTTTTCCATTTCAACTAAACTCGAACGTAAAAATCTGCTTCTGTTTTCTGTCTCTAACTTTTCCTCACCCTTAAACTTTTCTTCTATGCTACCATATGAATGTCACTCATCCATCTCTGTTTCTATCTAGACTCCGCATTGTCATAATGTTTATATATGTGTATGTATTAATGGATTTAATGGATTTTGGTACTTTTTAGCGTTCTTCTTTGTATATGTTTTTCATATTGTTTCTTCACACCGCGGAAGGACTGACAGAGAGGACGGTAGTGTTGACAGAGAACACGAAGAAGGTTGACAAAGATGTAATCAAAGACATACTGATCCTTGTCTCTGTCTCTATCTCTCTTTGTCTCTCTCTTTCTCTCTCTCTCTCTCTCTCTCTCTCTCTCCTCTCTCTCTCTCTCTCTCTCTCTCTCTCTCTCTCTCTCTCTCTCTCTCTCTCTCTCTCTCTCTCTCTCTCTGTCTGTCTCTCTCAGCGTCCGTGAGTCAGGCTGTTGATGTGACAGCTGTGGTGTTCTCGTCAACCCACAAGTTGGCAGCCTGTCTTTAGCTGTTTTGCCGTGTACCTGTCACTGAGTCTGTCACCCTTATATCCATTGTCCCCTCACTGTGTTCTGTTACCCCGGGCCTTTGTTGATGTTTTGACGGTCAGGTTTTTTTATCCTGGTCAGGGTTGTGTTCTCACGGACTCAAATATGCATCTATCCATCCATCCATCCATCCATCCATCCATCAATTCATCCATCCATCCATCCATTCATCCATCCATCCATCCATTCATCCATCCATCCATCAATCCATCCATCCATCCATCCATCCATCCATCAATCCATCCATCCATCCATCCATCCATCCATCCATCCATCCATCCATCCAAACATACATTTATACATGGGTGGAGGGTACTACGGGTTTTGATAGAATATATTATCTTTCAACGCACCTAAACATATTTGCCGAGATCAGCACATAATAATCAGCAAAATATTCTGCACAGAGGAAATGGAAAGAAACAACAGACATGCCGACACCTACAGAAAGAAAAGCTCAACACTCCACTCCTCGAAGCAAATGGTAAGTGACTTGTTGACACAGACACATCACTATTTTACACGACCAATAATAGCGATACACATAATCTAACTAAACCAAATCCATATTACTGATGAGACTGTAATATCATGATGGCAATAAGGATAAGATTCATCAACAGCAACAATCAGTATCTTCACCTCCATCACTGCCACTATCATTCATTATCAGTAACCATCCTCATCAATGTCACCACCATCATCACTGCCACCACCATCACTGCCATTACCATCACTACCACTACCACCAGGACCAATACTCATCACCACTGCCATCTCTATCACTATCACAAACACCACTACCATCATCACCACCACCAAACAACCTACATCACCACCACTATCACCACCAATACCCATACGCACTAACACCATGCACCATCAACAACCACCACCACCACTACCACTAACACCACCATCACTACCACTAACACCACTAGACGTACCCAGAACTAACCAGCCCCACTTTATTAGGACAAACGGGTTCCCACTTCGGTAATCAATTTTGCTCTCGAAGCCAAGTGTAATTAAATGAACACAAGGGGCGCGATAGGCATCAGACGCTGGCCTCAATTAACTAATTTTGCCACACATGAAAGCCTCCCGTTGGCCCTCCCACATTTCTTAATTATGATAGCCACGGCGATATGGACTCCGTGGATAATCGAACGCAAATTTCCCACATGTTTTCGTCCCTTCGCGCGCGCCTCTGTGTATGTTGGGTAAGTTGGTTGGTAGGTTGGGTTGGGTTGGGTGGTTGGGTGAGTTGGTTGGTGCGTGTGGGTTGGGTGAGTTGGTTGGTGGGTTGGGTTAGGTGGTTGGGTGAGTTGGGTTGGATAGGATGGGTGTGAAGAAATATAGGAGAGGATTGAGTGAGGGGGTGGGATGGTTATGAAGAGAGAGGTAAAGAGTGTGTAAGGGAAAGGGAAGGGCATGAGGGGGTGAGATGGGAGAGAGGGAGCGAAGGGGTGTGTAGAGAGAGAAAGGAGTGTGTGTACAGTATGTGGGGTTGGAGTTTGGAGTGTTTGTGTGAGGAGTGAGGGGGAGTGATACGATTGAAGGATTGGGAGGGATGTGAGGATATGACAAGAGGATGGGGGAAATGGGATGTGCCTCTGCCCGTAGACTTTCATGACCTACCTCGATACGGTCTTTCTTTGGATGTTTATATTTCTCAACTCTCACCTTTCTATCCCTGACTCTTCGGTACATCCTTCCCTTCGCTCTCAACGTTTTCCCCCCATGCAGCCTCACTCGTATTTATCTTCCACCTTTACCTTGCTCCTTGTTTCCTCCTTTTCGTTTCTCTTGTATCTTGTATCTTCTCCATTCTTCCTTTCACTTTCCTTCTCGCTCCCTTCCTTCCTACACTTCTTCTTTCCCTCCTGCAGTATACCTTCACTCTCTGATCTCATCTCCTCCTTCTATTCCTCCAAGCGCTCCAAACCACCTATATATATACCTACCCTCGTCTACTTCTTCATTCTCTTCTATACTTCACCATCTTCTCATTCCCTCCTACACTTCATCACCTCTCGTATTCTCCTCTCCTCTACATCTTGATGAACTCCTCTTTACTCCCTTCCTTCTCTCACTAGCTACCTTCTTCTCCTCTCCTCCACTACACTGATCCCTCACCCCCCTTCCCCCCCACCCTCAACTCCTCTTCTGTACTGACCCTCACCCCCCTGCCCCCCCCCGCCCCCTTCTCTCTGGCTGGCGCTGACCATCCATGCGTTGACGATGATTCACGATTCACAGGTCAGGTTACTCGGTCTGCAAGTTTGCCTGGGGATGGAGTGGGAGTTAGAGGGGGGGGGGAGGGTAGGGTAGGGGGGGAGTTGGGGGGGAGTAGTGTAGGGTGGGAGTTGGGGCGATAGTAGTGTAGAATGGGAATTGGGGGAGTAGTATAGGGTAGGAGTTGGGGGGGAGTAGTGTAGAATGGGAGTTGTGGGGGGAGTAGTGTAGAATGGGAATTGGGGGAGTAGTATAGGGTGGGAGTTGGGGGAGTAGTGTAGAGAGGG
>JAWZYT010001520.1:150000-191576 GCA_034508575.1 Petrolisthes manimaculis
TTCAAGATTTTCTTAAAGTATGAAAATTTTACATTAGTATTCTTTAATTAATAAAAATCTATGACAAAGAATATAGTAGTGCTAGTTGGATTTTTCCTCTCCTTTCCACTTTCCTCCAGTCAGTCCCCTCCCCGCCTTCTCTCCCAATTTCCCTGTATCTCTGCCTGTCTCTCTTTGCCCCCATCCCAGCCCCGTCAGTGACCAGCTACCAGGAGTGATGGATGATGGAGGAGCCTCAAGTGGATGATGGTTGAGAGCCGTAACCTCATCACCATAGAGAAACACTTAGTCAAGCTGCCTCATTCCTTCCCTCTTTCCCTCTTCCCCCTCTCGCCTCCCTCCTCCCCTTCCTCCTCTCATTTCTCTTCCCTTTCCCTCTTCCCTCTCTCGCCCTCACCTCGACCGTCTTCATTCATTAGATACCTTCTTTCATCACTTTCATTCCTTCATTGGTTACCTATCTCTTTATTTCCCTTTCTTTCTGCCACTCTCTCTCTTCCCTAGACACAAAAATACGAGTTCCCAAATACCCTCCATTCTCTTCCAATATATTTAAGTTGTAGATCCAGTAGGTCATTATCTGTAACTAGGTGCATCGAACTCTTTAATCATCTTCCCTTTCACCTTTACCTCCACAGCAAATAATATGAAGTGAACATATAAGAAATAAGAATACGAAAGAAAAAAAATAATAGTAACAGGAATATTCTAGAAATAAGGGAGCGAAATTAAAATGGAGAACAAGGCATGATTAAAAGTGGAACAGGACCGACCCCCACAAGAAAGATGGAATAAATGGAAGACCAAACATTCATCAGAGGGAGAACAAGAGGAGAGAAGCAGGTGTGAGCGCCACTAATGAAAAGGTGCAAATGATGGGTAATTACTGGTTGCTCTAAATGGAACCAGGTTACAGGTGCGAGGCTCATTTATCTCACCTGCTGCTGCCATGGTGCTGGAGGCTGGGGTGGGGGGTATAGAATAGTGAAAGGGGAGGGAGGTTGGGTGTATTGAATGGGGGAATGGGTGTTAGTGAGTGGTTGAGGGATGCTGTGAAAAGGGGAAGGGTGTAGTGAGTGGGGGAGTGAGTGTATTGAGTGGGGGATTGGGTGTATTGAGTGGTTGAGGGATGCTGTGAGAAGGGGAAGGGTGTAGTGAGTGAGGGGAGAAGTGTAGTGAGTGGGGGATTGGGGGAGGTTCGAGCATAAGTGGGGAAGGGGTATTCTAGTTTATGTGGGTTTGTAGGGAAGGAGGTCGATGTGTTCTAGTGTGAAAAAAATATACAGTTGTGTTCATGAAATGGAGGAAGAGCTAGTGATGGACGTGTGTAAGTGTCGGGGAAGAGGTCAGATGGTATAGGGGCTGGATGAGAGAAAGGGAAGAGGAGAGCATGTCAGAGTAAAGGAAGGTGAGTAGAGGGAGGGAGTGGAGTGGAGTGGAAGAAACATGTGAATATCGAGGGAGGAAAGGAGTGCATGGGTAATAAGAGGAATAAATGAGAGGGAAGTGGTGGGTTTGTGCTGATGGGTCCAAAGGTATTGATGAATTGGGGAAAGCGAGTGTGTGTGTGTGTGTGTGTGTGTGTGTGTGTGTGTGTGTGTGTGTGTGTGTGTGTGTGTGTGTGTGTGTGTGTGTGTGTGTTTGTGTGTGTGTGTGTGTGTGTGTGTGTGTGTGTGTGTGTGTGTGTGTGTGTGTGTGTGTGTGTGTGTGTGTAAATTAATTAACATGAGAAAATAGAGTGAGAGGGAAATAGGTGTACAAGTGAAGGGAGTGAATGGTAGGAAGGGTGTGTAAATGTGAAGGGGAGCTACTAAACTGGGGTACTGAGTTATGAGCTGGTTTGTGTGAGAGGTGTGAGAGGTGGTACAGCATTAAATCACCCAACCCTACTCTCCTCACTCGCACCTCTCGCCTTTCTGCCACATGTTACCTGAATTCCTCCAATGTGTATACAAACTTTTACATTTATCTGTACCGTACCCCACTTTGCTCAATCATCCCAGCCTCTCTCTTCCCACTTCACACTCTCCCTTCCCACTTCACACTCTCCCTTCCCACTTCACACTCTTCCTTCCCACTTCACACTCTCCCTTCCCACTTCACACTCTCCCTTCCCACTTCACACTCTCCCTTCCCACTTCACACTCACCCTGGCTTTACACTCACCCTTCTTACTACCTCCTCTGGCACGTAATTCTTGCCTCATTTTTTTTTCCTGCTCTGATTCTGGACGTAGATTTCATTTGATTCGATGTTCATGACGTCACCGATACGAACATGCACGCAAATCGGCAGAAACGAACGCACCCTCACACGCAGACAAACCCACATACGTATATTACACACACACACACACACACACACACACACACACACACACACACACACACACACACACACACACACACACGACACCCAAGCTATATTTTGCAGTAGTAAAAAATAATTTACTTGCTGGTAATGATGAGGTTTCTCTTAATGGTACTTGGAGAGCCATTAATCGATCGACAGAATCAACCTCGTATTAAACGCTAGACACAAACGGGAAACCAACCTCTATGTCAAGGCGGATTTGGTGCTAAAGTTGCGTGCTATCGGGGTGACGGTCTACGTATGGCCACTTTCCTCACGAATTACCCGACATTCAGGTTGACTTGCAGGTAGTGATTATTTAGTTAGACGACGACGACGTTTGTTTTGGAGGGAAATCAAACGCGCCCGGAAAAAGAATTAATTAATTAAGGCGAGAAAATAAACACAAACGTAAGAAGAATACATAAGGAAGAATACATAAAAATAAACGTAAGAAGAATACCTAAGGAAGAATACATAAAAATAAACGGAAGAAGAATACATAAGGAAGAATACATAAGAATAAACGGAAGAAGAATACATAAGGAAGAATACATAAAAATAAACGTAAGAAGAATAGATAAGGAAGAATACATAAAAATAAACGGAAGAAGAATACATAAGGAAGAATACATAAAAATAAACGTAAGAAGAATACCGTATATTATAAGGAATTCCAAGCACACATAAAAAAACAAAGAAACTAAAGAACATAATACATTAGAGCAACATTTTCAGTGATACTCGCGGTGGGTAGAACCAATGGATGAGAAAGTTAATGTATAGAAAACCTGATAATAATAATAAATGGGAATGAAAAAAAACAAAAAAACACCGATGAAAAATGGACACTGGTGGAGGCGAGCAGAACCAATATTGAAGTTTATTACTGTAATATGATACAGACAAAAACATAGAGACGGTCATAAATAAAAGCTAAAAAACAGAACAAGGAAAATAAAATAAGATTGAATAAATAGGTCAAGAAAAAAAAAGGGTTTGATTTGGCGTGGAAAAGATAAGATACAGACAATAACAAAGAGACGGTCATAAATAAAAGCTAAAAAACAGAACAAGGAAAATAAAATAAGATTTAATAAATAGGTCAAGAAAAAAAATTAAGGATTTGATTTGGCGTGGAAAAGATAAGATAGAAAATAACCACAACAACAGTCATTGTAGTTACTAAATTAATTAAGGAAAGACAATGAAGACACAAACAAACAAACAAACAAACATGCACAAGCAAAAGTAGAATAAGTTAAAATCCGAAATAGAAAATAATACAGTAATAAAAAAAAAATAAAGAGAAAAGGAAACACAATGAAGAAGTACAGTCGGTCTCAGAAATCCGTATACACCACCACTGTGACATCAAAAAAGGTTCGTAACAACCAAAAAAAAAAAAAAAAAATGTACTACTGTATATCATTTTCATAACACCAAACTTTTCTATGTAGTAATTTTATGTGGCTCATACTTGAATCAGTCAGCAGAACTATGCCTACAGTAAGTTAGTGCAGAATAAAGACCCCCTCTAACCAATGTCCTGTTTACAAATACCTGAGGCCAATTGTTCATATCAATATAGGAGGTGGAAGGGGGAGAGGGAGTGGAAGAGTGGGATGGGGGATGTGGCTGGCTGGCTGGCTCTCGTAGTACCGGTAGGTTATGTGTGTATTTCTAGTAGTGCAGTATGTGTGTATTGCTAGTAGTACAGTATGTGTGTATTGCTAGTAGTACAGTATGTGTGTATTGCTAGTAGTACAGTATGTGTGTATTGCTAGTAGTGCAGGTAAGGAACTTTAGTTTTTTTATTTCCAATTTCCAAGAAGAGGAGAAGTTTGATGTACTAATGTTCTTTCATGTAATTCCAACAATTATTTATAAAGTACACTTTGTACAGACAGGTAAGTGCTTTTTTCAAAGGTTATTTCTACACTCGTTGTTGGTAATACGATAGGAGGTGGAGCCTGACCGTAAAGAAGCTGAGCCTGTTTATACTAGAATCGACTTCAGGAATATGCAACCGGGAAAATTACCACATACAGGACTTAGAGAATACCAGAGCCTGGGTGTTGCGGGGCGGGGCGGGGCGGGGCTGGAGGATTACTACGCTACCCTGAAGATAACCAGCCACTCAGTACCTCTAACCGAGTATCTCAGGCTTGGTAAATGACGACGGGTTTTGCCTTTTGGAGCATAACTGTTTACTTATATATTTCAGTGATTGTTGAGGATAGTAGTATTGGGCACTTCAGAACCTCAAAGGCACTAAGCTGAGGGATTACTTTCTAAGAGGGTCACAAATCGTAGGGGTGCGTGTTGGACTTGTTAAAACATCGATTACTTCAGTCCTGTCAAGATTGCAAGACACACTGACATCGTTAAATTGCAAAACACTGGCTGCTCGCATGATCACAGAGTAATTTAGTCTCGTTATACGGTCTAACACTATGTATTTTTAAGATTATCGGGCACTAGAGTCTCGTAAGATCACACAACACTCTAATCTCAACTCTGTTTCAGTTTTACCTTGGCATTGAGAGCATCGAGGGTCCTGGGCACCTCTCACCAACAACAGGTATGTACACTTTGCAATAACTACAGAAATCCCCTCAAGCAGAAGAGTATGAGGGTGAGAAAGTATATAACCTTGTCCAGTGATGGTGTTGGTTTGGAGAGGCTGAAGCACACTGAAGTCATACCATTAGAAAAAAAAAAAAAATTACCAGTACTGCAAAAAAAAAAAAAAAAAAAAAAAAATAACAAAAAAATATTTACGGTACAACAAAAACTGGTTTCGTAAAAATATTTAACAATCCGAACAAGCAACATTAGGAATCACTTTGCATATGATTGATAGTTTAGAATTTCTCGTTTATTGCACATACGTTATTTGTGACTTGCAGTGTTAAGTTTCAGAATGTTAGATACGCCAAATTATCGTCATGGTTGAAAGGCTGAAACTTTTACAATGTAGTACAATCTACACTCTAGATGACGATAGAAATATATTACTCTATGTTTTATTAATTAATATTATGGAACTTTTTGTGGAATCACCGGACTATTCAGAAATTTGAAATAATGTGATAAATCAAGGGATACTATGATGACTAAATGACACGACTCTTCAACTGAACTGATAATAATAAAAAAGTAACAAAGAAAAATTCCATATAGCTACACATACGAAAACAACAACAACAACACTATTACATATGTACATAATCTGACTGAGCTACCTCCGAGGTATTCTGGTCTGGGAAGAGAAATTTAGAGCAATGAGAGAAAACAGTGAGGCTGCATGATTGGTCAAACCTGTACTGCTGTGAGGGGCGTCTGTCTGGTGTGAAGTAGCCCCTACTCCTCCTCCTTCCCCTTCTCCTCCTCTACCTCCTTCCCCTCTTCCTCCTCCTCCTCCTCCTACTTCCCCTCCTCCTCCTCTACCTCCTTCCCTTCTTCCTCCTACTACTACTCCTCCTTCTCCTCTACCTCCTTCCCCTCCTCCTCCTCTACCTCCTTCTACTCCTACTCCTCTTTCCTTCCTCTTCTTCCTCCTCCTCCTCCTCCTCCTACTCCTACTCCTCTTTCCTTCCTCCTCCTCCTCCTCCTCCTCTACCTCCTCCTCCTCCTCCTCCTCCTCCTCCTCCTCCTCCTCTTTCTTCTCCTCCTCCTCCTCTGCCCCTCAAGTCACTCATCATTCAAGGAAACCGCTACAATTTCTTCTTCTTCTTCTTCTTCTTCTTCTTCTTCCAGGGCGTTCCACTTTACATTGTCTTCCCTCAGTGTGACTCCAAAATTGATATCCTTCCCTTACTTGACAATGGGTAGGGATATATTACACTCTATAGTTAACTAATACTCTAGACACGAAACAAAATCTCTACTACAACTGCTACCGTACAATTTTAATATTCTTGGTCCTGAGTCTCTAACGTCTTCTAAATATTTACAGCCAATAGCAGATCACCAGTCATACCAAGAGCATCATAATATTTACTGACGTGATATAAAGAAAGAAAGTATTGCACACATTCCTCGCGATATATTTAGACACAATAAACGGTGGCTACAATAAAAAACAAAACAAAAAATGATTGCATGCGTTCACCCGTTCATGCTTCAAGTCCAACGCAATACTTTATTTTTTTATCCTGTGTTTCTTTTTCCGGGAATTTTCAGTAAACTATGTATGTAATAACTTCTGCTTGTCGATTAAACGAGTTACCAGGACGCATGTGTATCATTGTGGATCACTGAGGTCTAGTATTTCTCTAAACATTGTCACTATGTTATGGTACCATAACAGCTGCAGTATTTGGGAATCACCCTCACTTCCCTCTCTCTGTGGCTGGGTACCAGTTCGGAAGTCGTGACGTGTGTGTGTGTGAGCATCAGTTGACCTGGACCACGATAACGGGCTTGATTAAGCCTATGTCCAGTGTCGGATCATATATAAAAAAAAAAAAAAAAAAAAAAAAAATCAGATCTCACCCATTAAAAAAAAAATATATTGTAGTACGGTAGTCAATTTCTTGGCATAGTTTCCAGGAAATTCTAGCCCAGTTTACTCCTCATTCTTCCCCCCCCCTCCTCCTCCTCCTCCTCCTCCTCCTCCTCCTACTACTACTACTACTACTACTACTACTACTACTACTACTAGCACACTCTTATGGAAATTAACCTAGAGACCTCGAGCAAGCGTTAGGAGTACAAGTATTTTGCTGAACCCATTGCATGCTATGACAAACGAAGTGTTATTTGAGCATTTCGCCACAACTTTGCAAAAGAAGCAGAATGAATGTTTAATGTGTTTCTGTCTCTCATGGATCGTGTTACTCGTTGCAAGCTTTTTTTCAATTACACGTTTACTACCTGCATGAAACTTAACCAACCCACATGCAGAGTACATAAAGTTAACTACCCGTCCAACACAAACACTTCTCAGCAACATAATTATAACCCCGATCTGTTGGCATTCATTTCACAGGGATAAGACATTATTTTGTTTTGCTTTAAAATTCATCGAGTCATAAATAAACGCTCCACGATTTATGAAGAATGTCGGAAAATGATGTGTTTCCGGGGTAGTTAACCAAGAGCTAATGTTTCACTCTGTAGGCTGCCTTGGTGGCCAGCAGTCCTTGTCCTCGTGGCAACTTAATCCTGTAAAAAGAAATAATAATAAATAAAAACAATACAGATAAAGGGTAGGGGTATACATTCCGTACATTGTAGGCTCCCAATTTCCCCAAACTATGTGAAGAAACAGATCATATCAACAAATCAGAGGGAGAAATTCTTATTGATGAATTGGAGGGCTACAGATTCCTCCAAACTCAGGCATCAGATAACTTATTGTTACTAATCGAGGGTTTAAGTTGGAGGAATCAGTAGCAACTCAAATTACCAACAGTTTCCTGCATACGGAACCATAACTGTGTGTATACAAATATAAACAACACAAGGAGAATACAAAATAGTTACAGTGCACCACAAGTTGTACCATCATCCTTATACTACACTACAGTACACTATAACTGGCCACCACTATTATCTTTATATATAGAGGGCCACTGTTTACTACAACCTACAACTATTAGAACACTGCATATCAGCTACTATTACCGGTACTACTACATCTACTACTGAATTATCGCTAACACTATCATTGTCTACTATTATCACCAGTAGTACTGTCTAATACAACTACTACCAGTACTACCACTATTGCCACCTGCTCTATGTAAATACGGTTAAAATAATTTGTTACACCAGGAATGCCGTCCAATGAGCCGGACAAAAAGTACTTAATTTCTGTTGATTCACATGATTGCAGGGTATGGCGGGCGGGCGAGGCTTTTTGCTCGTCTTCTTTTCATGACAGATAAATTGGAAATTTGCGGCAGCCCCACCGGCGGCACCCGACCGGAACACTTCGCTTTTCTCAGGAATTTTCGCTCTACCCCCGGCCAACCTTGGGGCACCTGGGGGCGCACACTGCACACGTTAGTCATGATGAGATACACCCGGGGGAAGGTATGGCCACAGTAACTATGCTTCACCCCAGTGGTTATTGTTTGGTTATCTTAAGAACTTTCTTGATATCTGTTAATACCATCATATTAATCATTGTGAGATATTTTATTCTATAATCGGTCAACGTGTACCCAATTATAAATCATTAGTATACATTAACTCACTCCTCGTAAGTAATGGCATACTGTAGATCACGTGAAGAAATATCATCCAGTGTACCACTAACTTTCTCGAGTAACAACAATGTTAAATGGTTTGTTGTTTGCACTACTTTAACAATCTTAGGAGTAACGATAAAATATAACCATGATTCGATATACTTCGTAGACAAACCCAACGAAATTATCAACTTTATAGATGCCATAAGAACCGCCATCACTGGCAGAGTCACATCTAGAGTTCATTACACTACAAGTTGAATAGTTCTAGATCAAGCAGGCACTCGCGTGGAGGTGGAGGCAACATAAACAGAGCACATCCACCCCACCCCTACCACCTGAAGTAGAAGCATGAACAGGTGGATGTAAAACCAAGCATCTCTTCCACTAAGACCAACTCCACCACCATCACCAGGCACGATCCTGAGTCTGCCCAGAAGAGATGCAAGCTAGAAGGATTTAGTGTGCTTTGAGTGATATGGACCTTCATTTCCTTAGGAAATGCTTTGTTTTCGAGATAGCCCCCCCCCCCCCCATCCAACAAGCTTGGGGGAGAGCCTGGGAAATCGGGGGTTTTGGGTGGGGGGAAAACTCACAATATAGTATATTTGCCTTTCTAGATTGCCCTCATGACCTGCCATAGATGTGGAAAACCCGAGCCAAGTTTCAATAATTAATCAAACCTAACCTAACCAGGGCAGACTACCGGGACCTAATCGGGGCAAACTATCGGGACCTAACCGGGACAGATCACCAGGACCTAAGCAGGAAAAAATATACAGTAGAAATTAGTCAGACCTCACCTCACCTGACATAACTGAATCTGGACTGGGACACACTACCGGGACCTAACCTAATCTGGACTGGGACACACTACCGGGACCTAACTTGGGCAATTAAAAAAAAAAATTGGACTCTGAAACATACGAGGTCCACTTTAATTATAAGAGGTAACTACTGTTATGCAGCATTTGCAGAAGAAATGGTATATAGAAAAGTGGTTTGTAATAGTGAAATATAAACACTGGTAATAGTAAAATTATCGAAATCGAGTTGCGGCAACTTGTAAAAATATTTCGTATATTTCAGTATAGAATAATGTTATATGTTAGCCGAAATATCGCGAGCGTAAGTCCAGCGCACCGATTGATACCATGTCCAGCATACCAATATAAGATAAATATTGAATGAATTTAGACCATTCTAAGATTATTTTCTTCTATGGCATTTCCTCCACAAATGCCCCATTTCCAAGATGGGGCATTTTGAAATTATCCTGACCTAACCTAACATAGACCGCATCAGACTACCGGGACCTAACCTGGGCAGACTACTGGGATCTAACCTGGGCAAACTACCTGGAACTAATCGTGGTAAGATACAGGAAATGATTGGGACAAAATGCTGGGACCTAACTTAATCTGGGAACACTGTTAAAAAATAGTAATTCTTTCAATATATATATATATATATATATATATATATATATATATATATATATATATATATATATATATATATATATATATATATATATATATATATATATATATATATATATATATATATATATATATATATATATATATATATATATATATATATATATATATAATATTAACTGTAGGCTACACATACTGTACATACATGTTGAGTGCGTTACTTATATAAACAAATTTTCCAGGCGGTGTAGTACATGGCAGAGACAACAAGAGTGTAAACAACAACAACAACAACACCAAGATGGTATTTATAATAATTATTATTATTATTGCTATGGTATTATTATTATTATTATTATAATTATTATTGGATAAAGTTTCAGTATATATTGTGATTATCTTCGTCCTTGATTTTCACAGTTTTAGTTATTTAATGTGGAAATGCATATAAACCATGAATAACCATTGTATGGGGGTGCGGCTCTCCTAGCGGGTTTCTGAGTTCCCTCCTCTGATGGTAATGGTAAAAAATTTACAGTGATGGTAATGGTAAAATTTTTACAGTGATGGTAATGGTAAAAATTTTACAGTGATGGTAATGGTAAAAATTTTACAGTGATGGTAATGGTAAAACTTTTACTGTGATGGTAATTGTAAAAATTTTACAGTGATGGTAATGGTAAAAATTTTACAGTGATGGTAATGGTAAAATTTTTACAGTGATGGTAATGGTAAAAATTTTACAGTGATGGTAATGGTAAAAACTTTACAGTGATGGTAATGGTAAAATTTTTACAGTGATGGTAATGATTAAAATTTTACAGTGATGGTAATGGTAAAATTTTTACAGTGATGGTAATGGTAAAATTTTTAAAGTGATGGTAATGGTAAAAATTTCTCAGTGATGGTAATGGTAAAAATTTTACAGTGATGGTAATGGTAAAAAATTTACAGTGATGGTAATGGTAAAAATTTTACAGTGATGGTAATGGTAAAAATTTTACAGTGATGGTAATGGTAAAAATTTTACAGTGATGGTAATGGTAACAAATTTACAGTGATGGTAATGGTAAAAAAAATACAGTGATGGTAATGGTAAAAATTTTACAGTGATGGTAATGGTAAAAATTTTACAGTGATGGTAATGGTAAAAATTTTACAGTGATGGTAATGGTAAAAAATTTACAGTGATGGTAATGATTAAAATTTTACAGTGATGGTAATGGTAAAAATTTTACAGTGATGGTAATGGTAAAAATTTTACAGTGATGGTAATGGTAAAATTTTTACAGTGATGGTAATGGTAAAAAATCTCTCTGTTGCTCCTGTTGGCTACTGCTGTTCCTGCTCCCCCGCTGTTTTTGTTGTTATTAAATTCATCGCTACTGTTGATACTGTTGCTTTGTCGTTGTTACCGTTCGTGGGTCTGTTAATGTATTTTCTCTTTTCTCTGACTATCATTGCTATCGTTATCGTCGTTGTTATTGCTTGTATATTCTGTTTTTGATTTACTATTTTTCGTGTGTCTGTCTATTCATTTATCACCTGTTTACTTTAAGACTGTTGCTGCTTACCTTCCACTTCTGTTTTTTCATCTTGCTACTGTTATTTTTGTTCTGTTTCCGTTATCAGTGTCTTCTCGGCTGCCCGCCTGTCTATCTCTCACTCCTTATGTAGTCTTATATCTGCTCATCCTGCTGTCTGTGTGTCTCTTTTTCTCTGTCTCTCTCCTCTGTGGGTTTCTCTCTCTTGCCTCCTTCTTAACACCTTCCACGCTGACCTCTTTGCTCTACTTTTTTTTTTTTTTTTTTTTTTTTTTTCTGTACTGTACTTCATTCTGCTTATCCATTCCTCTCTTATATACAGTCCCTTTGCCCACCTTCCCTGTTTACCCTCCCCACCACTACCACCACTACTATCACCACCATCTCCACCAGTCTCCCTGACACACACAATCTTCACCTCCACCACCATAGCTATTACGACCACCAATACAACCACCACCACCATCACCAACAATACCACCAATATTAATTATCACCATTATCACCACTACCACCTTCCTACCACTACCACCACCTACAGTAGATACACCTTATCTAATTGGAGCATTGGGGCCAAAATAACTTAAGCGCCACCTTAACCTCACACACCCCAGTCCCTTCTTGCCCTCAGCCGACCAATTAACAAGAGGTCTCATAAGACGTGTAATAAGGAGCAGCTTCAAAGGCACCGCTAGTAAGGAACAATGGCCGCAGAGAGGAGAGGAGGGCAAGTGGTGCTGGAGTAGGAATGGGAGTTGGAAGAGGCAGCTGGAGTTAGAGAAGTAGCAGGAGTGGAATAAATAAAAGAGGTGGGAGTAGGGAAGGCTGGGATGGGATGGGAGTGCTCAGGGTGGAAGTGGGAGTAGTAGAGGTGTGAGTGGAATGGAGAGTGTGTTTATGAGCTTGACGATGTAGTTGTACGGGCATTAGTGGTGTGATGTTGGTGAACGATTCGGCTGGCTCTTTCATATGAATGATAAAAACCGGATCTCAAGGCCAGAGAGCCGTTTAACCTTAAGTTGTTTGAAACAGTAAAGTTGTGCTAGAGAAATAAAATGTTACATAATTATAATTACAATGAAAGATATACTTCACCACTGCTATTTTCTGTTGTGCTGTATTTTATGCACAATATTTATATAATTAATTATATAATTACGAATCCATGCCTTTTTCTGACACGAGTTAAACACTCTCGTCTAATGCATGTGAAATATTAATTTATTTTTGTATTAGAATTTCCACCACCATCAAGATATTCATTGCCTGTTTCGCATTTTAACTTAAGTTTGTCTGTCTCTGCCTTTCTCACCTCACTCTCCCTCTCTCACACGTCGGTGTACCTAATTAATAAGCCACTAATCGTGTGTGTGTGTGTGTGTGTGTGTGTGTGTGTGTGTGTGTGTGTGTGTGTGTGTGTGTGTGTGTGTGTGTGTGTGTGTGTGTGTGTGTTTGTGTGTGTGAGGCTTCTGGCGTGCTATTCACACGGCCTTGTGGGTGCACCTGTCACAGGGGGACGGCTGGTCTTGCTGGGAGGTACAGGATAGGCCTAGCGGGCACCTGGTTCCCATGCCCTTCCCTGCCATGTCCTGTTCTGCCCTTCCCTGTCCTGCTCTGCCCCTCCCTACCTTGCCCTATGCCTCCCTGTCCTGCCCTGTCCTGTCCTGCGCTCCCTGTCCTACCCTGCCCTGTCCTGCCCACTGTCTCTTACCACCTCAAATTGGTTGGTTAAATGGATTGAAGGAGAGTAGGAGGTTGGGATAAGAGGAGGGAAAAAAGGGGGAAGAGGGAAAGGAAGTAGCTTGGGAAATCTGGGGAGGCAAAGGAAATCGGGAAACAGAGAGACTGGGAACTGGGATATAGAGGATTGAGGAAATTGGGATGTAGAAGGATTGAGGTGAGTTGGGGATGGATGTCAAGATTCAGGTGGTAGGGAATAGGAGAGATAAAGGAAGGTAAGAGGAAGAAAGTTTAGAATAGGAAAGCTCATTGGAAAAGTGAGAGAAAGTATTTAAGGAAGAAAAGAAGGACTGAGATTAAGAAGAAAAAGAAAGCAGGAAATGGAAAATCAGAGAATAATAGTCAAGGAAAAAGTTGGGACATGAATGGAAAGAAAAAAACAAGGCAAGAAAAAGGAGAGAAGAGCGACAGGAGAAAAAAAAACATATGGGAGGAAAGGAGACCATGAGAGAGCAAAGGAGAAAGGAAGAATGACATAACGGTGAGAAAGAAGGTGGAGGAAGAAGAAGAGATATGTAAGCTGGTGAGGAGGATAAGGAAAGCATGGAGATAGGAGGAGGAGGAGGAGGAGGAAAAGAAGGAGGAGGATGAGGAAAAAGAGGAGGATGAGGAAAAAGAGGAGGAGGAGATGAGGAGGAAAAAGAGGAGGAGGAGGAGGAGGAGAGGAGGAGGAGGTGATGAGGAAGAGGAAAGGAGGAGTTGAAAAAGGGGGAGGAGGAGTGGAAAAAGGGGGAGGAGGAGGAGGAGGAAAAGATGGCGGATCAGAGGGGGTGATGAAATTGGTGGTTACATGGCCCTACTCGATCAGGCAGTTTCCGTTGTAGCTGATGTGATAAAGTGGGTGTAGGGGAGGGGGGAACAGGGTAGCCAGATCCTACCTCACTGATTTATAGGTCATTTCTTATACAGTGGGACTCCTTCCTCGCACACCTTGCCTTTATTGTACCTGGTCCTCTGCCCTTTGTCTCTGTCTCTGACGCTTGTAATGTAGCCAAGCAAAATTCTCAATAATTGGTTAAATATCGAAGAATATACCAAACGGGGCATCTGTGTTGAATGCATCAGTAAAATAACAGTATTGAGAGCCATAGAATTCGAATGCAAGCAAAAAAAGAAGAAATGAAAACAACATATTTTTGTAAGTTGACTTGGATTGATATCCATAGGCTCAGTTATACATAAAACCATCTTACTTTTACTGAGATTTGATTACTATTAATCATTACTATTAATTATTACTATTAATTATTACTATTAATTGTTACTATTAATTATTACTATTAATTATTACTATTAATTATTACTATTAATTGTTACTATTAATTGTTACTATTAATTGTTACTATTAATTATTACTATTAATTGTTACTATTAATTATTACTATCAATTATTACTATCAATTATTACTATTAATTATTACTATTAATTGTTACTATTAATTATTACTATTAATTATTACTATTAATCATTACTATTAATTATTACTATTAATTATTACAATTAATTATTACATTTAATGATTACATTTAATTATTACTATTAATTATTACTATTAATTATTACTATTAATTATTACTATTAATCATTACTATTAATTATTACTATTAATCATTACTATTAATTATTACTATTAATTATTACAATTAATTATTACATTTAATGATTACATTTAATTATTACTATTAATTATTACTATTAATTATTACTATTAATTATTACTATTAATCATTACTATTAATTATTATTATTAATTGTCCCTATTAATTGTCACTATTAATTGTCACTATTAATTGTCACTATTAATTGTTACTATCAATTATTACTATCAATTATTACTATCAATTATTACTATTAATTGTTACTATTAATTATTACTATTAATTATTACTATTAATTATTACTATTAATTATTACTATCAATTATTACTATTAATTATTACTATCAATTATTACTATTAATTATTACTATTAATTATTACTATCAATTATTACTATTAATTATTACTATTAATTATTACTATTAATTATTACTATTAATTATTACTACTAATTATTACTATTAATTATTACTATTAATTGTTACTATTAATTATTACTATTAATTTTTACTATTAATTGTCACTATTAATATTCACTATTAATCGTTAATATTAATCGTTACTATTAATTATTACTATTAATTATTACTATTAATTATTACAATTAATTATTACTATTAATTATTACAATTAATTATTACAATTAATTAATTATATCAATTAATTTTGGAAGCCATTCGTCACTAGAGGGTGGATCACCGACCCCCCCCTCCCCTGTGTTGTTCATAACGAGTACAGTTGTGGTCAAAAGATGGGATGGGGTGGAGGTAAAAGAGGGAAGTATGGTGTGGGTGAATGAGGGGAGGGGGCGTGGGTGAATGAATGGAAGGGGCGGGGGTGTATGAGAAAAGTGGCGAGGGTGAATGAGGGGAGGGGGCGTGGGTTAAGGAGAGGATGGGAAGCAGGGGGAGAGGCGTGGGGGTGAGCAAGGAGGGAGTGATAGAGGGAACGGGGAGCAGGGGGATGGGGCGGGGATGATAGACGGAAGAGGTATGGGGGACGGGGGGGGGGGCGGCTGTCGGGGCTGGGTCGGCACAAAGAGGCGGCGAATCGAATGGTGTGATACGGGTAGTTGAAGGCTCAGCGGGGGGAGACAACCCACTAGACGAGTACACTCTCCCTCTTCCACCCCTTTGCCTGTGCTTGCTTGCTGTCCCTATTCTCTGTCTGTCTATCACTTTCTTCCTCGTCCTACAGAGTTTTCCAGGCCTAAGACGATCTTCTTTCTTCATCTTCAGTTCAATTCCACCCCTCCATACCTAGACACCCAACCTGTTACCCACTCGATATCTGATTGTGGCGTGACTGGGTTTTAAAAATGCATATGAGAATGTATGTACCCTTCTATGTATGTGTGTATATTGCCTTCTAATATCCTCTGCAATGCCATATGTAAAGATTAAAAGAATCTATTGTACCGTATATATATATATATATATATATATATATATATATATATATATATATATATATATATATATATATAACTCTGTTGGGGGTTAAATTTCTTCACTCTGGTGGTAAATCAATATTAAAACTTCCAAACACATAATTCAGACAAAGTTTCAAGTAGACTAAAAAAAAAAAGAAAAAGATACAAGAAAGCTCATAAATCCACCATCAACACAAAAACGTTTGATGTATTTACGAGAGTGCCGCGGTACAAAGGTTTCGATTCTCCCCAGAGGTGCTTCCCTTTATACAACAAGATAATCAAGTTTTAGCCACAAAGATGTTATTGTCTCATCGTGCCTCATAAAACCCAAAGGAGGAGTGGGAATGAAGTCTGTTTTTGTTTACATTCATGTCACTGAAATATTACTATTTTTTTCTAATGTTTTGGGATTTTTAAATATTTTTTTTCTAATATATTTGGAATTTTATTTTATACGATTGCCTATTATATAAAGTGTTTGGTTAGAATAGACAAAATCAGGCTATGATTTCGTTAGGTTATGGTTTAGGTGTAGGCCAAAGTAAGGGGAGGATTTCATGCTGATGATGAATTGGACGGCTACTGATTCCTCTATGTTATGCCAAAAAACAAACGCAAATCAGGAGCATTGGATTGGAGTCTGGAGGAAGTAGGGGTGCATGGACGGTGATTTGGACGGGAGACGGTTGTGGTTTAGACAGGAGGGGGTTGGGGGTTTAGACAGGAGGGGGTTGGAGGTTTGGACGGGAGAGGGAAGGGGTTTAGTGGGGTTAGGACGGGAGGAGGTTAGAGGTTTGGACGGGAGGGGGTTATGGTGTACTGTTTTGGGGTTGGGGGTTTGGACAGGAGAGGGTAGAGGTGTAGTGGGGTTTGGAGTTTGGGGTTTGGAAGGGAAAGGGTTGGAGGTTTGGACGGGGTTAGATGGGGGTGGGGGTATGAGTGAATTGAAGCTCCGAACCGAGTGGACAGGTTGACAGTGACTGTTGTTGTGAGCCCCACCGACCTTGATTACTGATATGGTTGATTGCTTTGGACCACAATGAAGCCTACACGTTCATTGCCCATAAATAATAGACCTTATTATCGGAGTGATGGCGCCCTAAGAACTTCTTTTGTTTTTACCAAGGGTGCGCGGGAGACAACAGTGGCCGCCAGTGTTGCCAAGTCTACACAGGGGCCCAGGCTTGTGTGTAGTCACTGATTATAATATTATATACATTAGTTCGTCTCTACTGACATCTCGTATCTCGTAATTGTATTTCTAGTTTACATGACAAAGGAATATGTATTGTTGTGTTAATACATATACAAGTAAATGCAAATATGTCTGAAATATAGACATAAAACACAGTTAAGTAAGCAAATGATTACGTTAAACAATTGACAGGAACTGTCTATACCTCACCAAAATTTTTATTAAGAAGAGCTTAAATACATCTACTCCCGCCCTTGAATTTTGACCTGGATTCATATATATTGAATCTTTTATTTGTTTCATAACACCAAATAATCTTGTAAGGGTTTATCAAATTCCGTCAGAGAAATTTGTTTGTTAACTAAACATATAAAATGTTAGACAGATACATAATTTCTCCAAACTCCATTAGGGATTGTAAATATGATGTATATACATGATATAGTATTATGACATGAATTATGAAATACTGTCATATTTTACTTTTTCAAAGCATGTTTATCAATAAATGTAGATTTAATATAGTGAGGGACAACTTTTGATCACAGCTGTATGTATCTCAGGTAGTACATAAAAACAAGTTAATTTAATATAATCTGGTTTGCTACAGAGGATAATAATTATTTTATCATACAAAGATGCTATTAGGGTTTTTAGCATATAACTTTACAGCGAAGGGGTTGGCAAAACAACAAGCAATTACGTCAATATCTGCCATTAAGTGAACAGCCATAAGTTCCCAATCTCTATAATGCCGTGAAGAATGTAATTACCTACACCTATAAAAAAGAAGAAGCAAACATCACAAATTAAATCACTTAAAGGAATATTTCTGTTCGTAAAGACAGTATTGTAAATGTTGTCGGAGTGTAAGAGAACCAGTTTCCTCTTCCACCAGCAACACAACAACAACAACAACAACAACAACAACCCGTCTGATGATGGTCTGCATAACATTCAGTAGCCGATGCTGAACTACAGGAACATTGTCAGGTACAGTATATACGCTTGTTACTCCACCGGCGTTACCTGTACATAATCCATTTTCTTCAGTCGTCAGTTTTCTATTCCCGGAAAGGATGCATAAGTTGTGGTGTGGTTGGTCTGCTGGATTATTAGCGTTTATCAAGACACATTAGTATGAATTACAACGAACCATAATATCCAGGGAACAAGGGAATTGATAACAGAAAATAGAGTGTAACCGACGACAACAACACCATGGAGGCTTGCTTGTTGTCGGGTGGATTTGCGGGGCTTCGAGTTGCGCCTTCGAACGAACAGCGTGTTGCCTTTGTCCTTCCTTTGTTGCAGCTGCACATAAAATACCCGACGGAGACTCCCATCATTAGCCGGGAAGAGGCTGCCAGACTCATGGAGGTCGCAGGGGCGGAAACCCTAATCAACCTTGAGGCCATAATCACCCTTAAGGTCTAGGAGGTCCCTGTGTCCCTCATGTGTGCACGTATCGCTGCTTGTATTTCGGGAACCTTTTGTCAGGGGCTCAGATAATACAGCAATGTTTATATTTTCATCTTGACTGCTGCCTGTGCCAAGTCATTACAGTACCAAGCAAACATTATCAACAAGACCCAACATCCTATTCCAATCAAGCGGAAATGTGGACCATACAGGATTGACCTCACGGGGTTGGTTTGGTCCCGGAGCTGGTCGGTGAATATCGGTGAACCATTTGTCGATGATGATGATGATGATGATGATGATGATGTCTCGTTGGGCCATTTGTAGAAGCTGATCTTTACGGGCAATCAGTCCCGCCTACAGACCAGCACTGCTATTGTCTTCTTAATGCAGCCACTAATAAGAGGATACAATACTTTAAGACGTTGGACAGAGGAGGGAATGAAGGAAGGAGGGGTAGGAAGACGAGAGAGAGAGAGAGAGAGAGAGAGAGAGAGAGAGAGAGAGAGAGAGAGAGAGAGAGAGAGAGAGAGAGGAGTAATGTGCAGCATGGAGGAATGGGGGTTAACATAATGTAGCATGTAGGAAGGGGGCGGGGTTTATGTCCTGTAGTTTGGAAGTGTGGGGGTATGTGCCATGTAGGGCAGAGAGGAGAAATATATATATATATATATATATATATATATATATATATATATATATATATATATATATATATATATATATATATATATAGAGAGAGAGAGAGAGAGAGAGAGAGAGAGAGAGAGAGAGAGAGAGAGAGAGAGAGAGATGGGTGGGGAGATACATAGGGTAAGGGAGAGTGAGGAAGAGGGAGAGGTGCAGAGTAAGGGAGAGAGTAATATTGTATGGTTTGGAAGTGGGGAGATATATAGAGGTAGAGGTAATTTGGAGAGATAGGGGTAATGTGGAGAGATAGGGGTAATGTGGAGAGATAGGAGAGGGGTAATGCAGAGAGAGGGGGGAGGGGTAATGCAGAGAGAGGGGGGAAGGTTAATGCAGAGAGGGGAGAGGGGTAATGCAGAGAGAGGGGGGAGGGGTAATACAGAGAGAGAGAGGGGGGCGGGGGGGTAAAGGCAATGAGGAGGATATTATGGGAGGTAAGGAGTTCATAATGTGGGGTTGAGAAAAGGATTAATGGGGAGAGGGAGAGGGAGAGAGAGAGAGAGGGTGGGGAGGTAAGAATGACAGGGAACAAGGCATCAAAGACGAAAAACACACAAGTGAGAGGAAGAAGTGTGAGGAGAAAAAGGTGGAATACATTAGATAGAAGAGGCAGTACAGATGATTCTAAACAAGGCTGAATAAACTTACATATACATTTCATCATGTGACTAACCTCCTCCTAGCAAGGAAATTTTTACTGTATTAGAACAAAACGACTCAATAGTACAATATCCCCGTCGTGGCCAGGACTCGAACCTCTTGTACAACAAAAACAACAACAACAACAACAACAACAACAACAACTCGAGCACAGGGAAATGGTGACACACAAACTCTCATCAAAATGCAAGAGAAGATAGACAGACAAACATATATACAAACCATGTGTGAAATCAAAGGAAGTGCAACACGAGGACAACACGTGTAACACACACACGCGCACACACACACACACACACACACACACAAACACACACACACACCCACACACACACACACACACACACACACACACACACACAGGGTGAAATAAACCAACACAGACAGTCAAATTAAAGACGGAGCCCAAAACGCCGATAAAAGCCAAGAAAATGACAAGATACGAGCCGACAGCGTTATTACCAAGTCTCTTAGGGTAAGGGGAAAATATGGCTCGTTTTTTTTTCTATTTTTTTTTTTTTCTTTAACTGGATGTTCGAAATCAGCAGGGTTAAATAATTATCTATCCAAACGTAGATTAACCTGATTTGAGAAGCTAATAACGTAACCTGATCTGGCTAACACGTATTTGAATTAATTTGACCTGAAACAAATATAACCTCACCTGAACGATACAGCTTCTAGGGAGGGGAACGAAAAAAAAAAAAAAAAAAAAAAAAAAAAAAAAAAAAAAAAAAAAAAAAAAAGGATTCCCTGTACCCGACCAGTCTTGGGGATGGATGGCGGCTAGGAAAATGCAGTGGACGCCCCCTCCCCCCCCCTCCCCCCCCCCTTCCTTGATAAGCACATCCCGGGAGGTTTATGCTGAGGGCCCGTCACCGTAATCCCTGCCATTACGCTTTATTATACCCCAATAAAACTTCAGTGCAATATTGTTTTCTCTTTCCCTTGATATATATACGTATATACCAATGCCTTCTTTCACCTCTCCTTCGTCTCCTCTCATTCTCCTCCTTTTCTCCCTTTTCGTCGTTCTCGTCCTTTGATATAACTATACCAATCTTTGCCTTCCCCTCTCCCTCGTCTCCTCTGATTCTCTGTCTCTTCCTTTTCGTCGCTCTCCTCCTTTGATATATTCCAATCTTTGCCTTCCCCTCTTCCTCGTCTCATCTGATTCTCCCCCTTTTCTCCCTTTTCGTCGCTCTCCTCCTTCACACATACAAACGTCTTTAAGGCTATATACATTTATAATAAGCAAAAAACTTAACTTTCAGAATACCAACAAATGAAAATATGCGGTGCGAATCGAATCTTCTCTAATGAGGGTCCGGGGCAGAGGATAGGAGAGTAAGATGTAAATTTGTGTTAGGTGTGTACGAATATGCACCTGGGAATAAACCTAAGTATATAGGCACCAGTAATCGGGTAAGAAAATGAGCCGGGGAGTTAATTTAGGACATGACAGGTTGAATTGTGAGGTTTGGGGGTCAGCGAGTGAGCGGGATAAGCGATAGTGGGGGAATAGATTCAGGGAGAAAGTTTAATGAAGGAGCTATAGAATCAGGGAAGGAATAAAATCAGGGAGAAAACCTATTGAAGGTGTTGAATTAGAGAGAAAGATAAATGAAAGAGTGTAATCAGGGAGAAAGCTTATAATAACTGAGAGAAAGTTTACTGAAGTAGTGATATCATCATAAATAGTATTGGGTGCAGGGAGCTAGGAGTCAGAACCCACCCAAGCACTAGCTACTACAACACCAATACACAACACACCCTTGGTAATCTCTGCCAGAAATACAATATCGTACTTCAAGAAGGGCGGCAGGGTATAAAAAATGATTATATATATTTAGAATTTTACACCTGGGTTTCTCTTTACACGTTTGGCCCAAGCAAAGGATGCATGGCGAAGGAATTAGGGGGCTGACTGGCACAAGAAAGTAAATGCATGTAAAAAAATAAATGCGTATAAAAATACTAAGGACTATGCAATGTGATGGTCCTTTCACTGAAGAGGTAACCCAGGGTTTGGTCTGTGTTTATCACATTAGCACGGTGAAGATTACATACGCTGGGGGGACGTCTGATTACTATAATACAAATAGACTAGTTCTTCCTTAACTCCTTCCACCCTCCCTCCCATCCACCCTCACTCTAACCAAGACCAAACTCATGCACTTTCTTTTCGTTCCGTTGGACCAGGAGTTTGGTCCGGTTCTGGTCTCAACAAACTCGAATCATTCCTTGCCTTCCATTTTGAACAACCTACCTTCTATCCCTAGCAAACCCATAGCACTCCCTCACTTCCACGCCATTCCCGACCTCAACTACATTATTCCCCTATCCAACCCGACCTCAAAGCACACGACTCCCCTTAACTCATACCATATCCAAACACTCCCCTGCACCTCTATCCCAACCCTTATCCAACCCACCCGTAGCACATGACTCCCTCTATCTCAACCCTTACCCAGTTCGATCCCAAACACTCCCCTCTCCCTATCCCAACCCCTATTCAACCCATGTACCCCAAACACAACACTCACTATTTCCAACTTCTACCCAGCACGACTCCAAACACTCCCCTCCCTATTTCCTATTCCCTACGCACCCCTACCCAAAGCCCCCCCACTCTCCCATTTCCAACTCCTATCCAACCCAATCCAGACCCCCCCCCCATCACCCCCGACTCAAGGGATGGGGGGGGGGGTGCCTGTAGCTAATGTGAAGAAGACGCCGTGTTGGTGGAACCTTCATTAGTGGCGTATAAGGCACAGGGGCCATTCTCGGGTACTAGTGACTCCATTTGTCTTTTGGGCAGGAGGGAGGGAGGGAGGGAGGGAGAGGAGAGGAAAGGGAAGAAAACATTACCGTAAAAACAAGGCACAGGAAAAGAATGTGGAAAAACAATAGAAATAGTTAATGTAGATAGATGTGTTGATATATAGAAAACATTAAAAGTAGAGAGAGAGTATTTACGTAGATAGGGTAAAATGGCAAAATACACAGCACAGTAAATAGATAATTAAAGGAAACAAAGACACTAATTAGATATGTTATTCACGACACACGAACCCACATCCATCAACTGAACATCTCGAGTGGGTTGGACTTAAGTTATAAAGGACGTACTACGGCAAATTAGTGTTGAGGAGTTTAACCGTACCATATTGCAGAGTATATAATAAAGTATAGAATAGAGTATAAAATAGAGTGGGGGTGATTCTTTCAAACTCTGCTTCAATTTAATTTCTCTATTGTGTACTGAGGTAGTCATTAGTGTTGAGTAATCAGTAACTCTCCTAATTCACCGACAACATACGAATTCTTTCATTCTTTTTAGCCTTTTTTTTAAGCTGAAAAAGAGTTAGATTTAGGCACTGTAACTGAATGAAACATTTTATTTTGGCACTTTCTTAAATAAAATCTCTCTGAATTGTTAAGTGTTATTGGAATGTATGAGTATGAGGAAAAAACAAGTAATTCCGCCCTTCATCTACTTGCCAAACTTTAAGTAAAATCTGCCATTAAATTGTTTAGTGATCTTGTTGAATCACCTACAAGCAGACAAGCGAAAGAGCAAACAAGCAATAAACATTAATGAAAACATAATCTTCAAAATCTTCAAATTCTATTTGCAGAGGTAATAAAACACCAATCAAATGTTGCCATTAATTTAACATATGCATTCATTAACCTTCACCAACATCGGCTTTTAATACCAGTAAGTGTTTCCCAATGGCAATATTAGGTATCATTATCAGGAAGTATCACTATGATATATGCTAAAGTATTATCATTAAAGAATATTAAGCATCATTATGTACTCGTACAAGCTGTTCAATTAGTTATTATCCGACATTACTTGTATGAATTATTATTATTTGGTAACAGCAACAGCTTGCATTTCGTCCAGGCGCTGTGATATACTTCTAATAGACATTGTCAAGTTACAGTCCTATGCAAAACCTTTGTCTAACCCGATTATTCATAACATTGAAAAAGAAGCGGTCAAAAATTTCTGTAGAATCTTATTTAGTGTTCTATTATTTGCATGAAAATACAACACATGCGCCATTTTCTCCCCCTTGAAATTTACATGATCTAAAATGATATGAACTAGTGAAGGGCAGGAGGAGGGAACTATTTCTGTAACTGTACTTGACCGTGGCATGATCGGGTATTTGTGGGGTACGGCATTAAGGACTTATTATTAGCCATCACCAGCACCACTCAATGCATAAATTGACCAGATCACACCAAGAACCAGCAGCACTCCAGATGAGGTTATGGAATAGGCAACGGAGGCAGAGAAAGGGTTTTGATTTGTGCAGGTGTCAGGGAAATAGGTGTACGTCGAGTAGTGGGAAGGAAAAAAGTTGTGATTGGAGAAGGGGGAAAGTAAAAGGTTTTGTATAAGTAAGGTGAAAGGTAAATGGTTATGAGTTGGGTAGATGGATAGGGGGAGTGAATGAGATTGTTCGTGGAAAATATGTAGGTTGGGATATTGAAAGAGCTGTGGATTGGGTAGGAAAAGGGTGTTGTTTGCGTGGGTATGAATAAGGGTGCATGTGGGTTGGGAAAGGATAGACAACGCGTGTGGGCTGGGCTGTGCTGGGTTTTTGTTTGTATGCAAAAAGAAAACAAAACAAAGAAGCAAAGACATGTTTCTCAAGTAAAATCAAGAGGCACAAATGGAGAGAGAAAAGGTACAAGTAACGGGGAATAATATACACTTCTCATTCACTTTATTGTGACCTGCAGTGTATGAAGGATAAAAGGGAGATTCTCTTGGTTATAAATTGGGGGCTACTGATTCCTTCACACAATGCCAGGAAACAAATCACTTCAATGTTATTAATAGGGGATCTGTTGTTTCGTGGCATAGTTTGGAGGAATCAAAGACCTTTCAATTCACCAACAAGAAGGTGGATGAGTTATTTAATGGCCACGGCTGCACCAACACAATACATAATACAGGGTTGTCCTTTTACTTCGTGTGTAATTTAAACTATAAATGCGCAAGGAATTTAATGAAGGACACCTTTTATATTTTGGCAGGAGACTTCAACACAATCGTAAGTAACAATCAAGCCGGGATTTTCGAGCACAATTACAGTCCTTCCTGTTTTATTTAATTGTAGGTTTCAATTTTATAGTGCAATTTTCTACTCATTTTATTCCTCTCCTCTCACGCCATCCCTTACTCTTCTTTTTTCCTTCATTTTCCCTCTTTTCTTTCTTTTCTTTCTCTTTCTTTGCTTTCATTTCTATCCTTTAATCCTGTTCTTTTCTCTGCATCACTGGACACGGACATATATGAACGCTATAGACCCCATCATTAGAGCCTATAATGGCGTAATGAGGATAATCACAACATTTTGACGGGGACAATGTTTTGGTACGAATGGCCCCACATCCGTCACCGCCAGCCAACACGACACGAAGAGGAGACGTAACGCGACCGAGGTGACGGAAGTGACGCTCTCTCTCCACCGATTTATCGTCTGGAGTCCGTGCATTAACCCCCCCCCCCCACCCTCTCTCTCTCTCTCCTCCTTTCACTTCCCCCACTCTATTTCCCTCTCCTTTTCCCTATATTCTTTTCCAATCTCTGTTCTTGTTATCGCTGCCACATTTTTCTTCTCTGTTCAGTATCCTTTTACACTTCCCCATTTCAATTCTCCTCCTCCGTTTATTTTCCATTCATCTTTCCTTTCTTTTTTTCCCGTATCTATTCCCGTCAGTCATGCTCATCCGTTTTACCCTATCCTCTCTTCCATCTCCTTTACTTTATTTGTTCATATATTTCCCTCGCTTTTCTATCACCCCCTTCCCTTTCTTACAGTTGCTCTCACCCCTCCCTCCCCAGCACCATTTGCGGTCACCATTCACGACTTAATGGAGCATGAAGCTAATCTGGCTCTCCTTGAGGGAAGCCACACTAGGCAATAACAGCTTCGGCATGGCATATACAAGAACACACTCAAGTGACAGAACAAGGACCCCAACTCACTCCAGGCTGACCAACATCTTTTTTTTTAACTCACGTATAGAGAGTGAAAGCTAGACGATCATTTCAATAGGTAGTATAGGACGGACAAAGTTTACGGACGTGTATAAAAAGGGCAGTAGTAGGCAGTTGGACGGTCAGAGGTTACTGATGTGTATCAAAGACGTAATCCAAGACTGTAGAAGGTCATTAAAAATAGAAGAGAGGACACAGGGTACTGGAAGCGATTGGATAAGTAGTGAAAGGTAGTAGTGGGCAGGTGGTAGTGGTGGGTTCTAGTGAAAAGGTCATTGGAAGGCAGTGAAATGGAGTAACATGACTTGAAGGTAGTGGAGGGTAGCAGCATGCAGGTATAGGGTAGTAGGTTATAGGTAGTAGCAGAAGGGTACAGGAAAGGCAGTTGCATAGTTCAGGGATGGAGGAGGTTCTTTATTAATGTATGAAACATGAATACCCTCATCAACACCACCACCACCACCACCACCACCACCTCTACTACCAACACCACCATCACAACACTGCCATCACCTACTCAAATACCACTATCACTGACACCACCACCAGCAGCATCACACTCACCACCACCACCACCACCAACCCAATCACCAACACTACCACCACCAGCACCACACTCACCACCACCTCTACCACCAGCACCACACTCACCACCACTAACACCACAACCATCTTGTTAATGTAATTGGTGCGTGTTGCAGCGTTAATGACCAGAGTTGGTCCTTACCCTCCAGCCTGGGTAAATGGCTCGCTAATAAGAGATTGTGGTCTATTTATGGTACAAGGCGCTATTGTTTGCTGGCTGGGGGTGAGTGTGTGTGTGGTGGTGTTGAGGGTGGGTTGACTGTGTGTGTGTGTGTGTTTGTGTGTGTGTGTGTGTGTGTGTGTGTGTGTGTGTGTGTGTGTGTGTGTGTGTGTGTGTGTGTGTGTGTGTGTGTGTGTGTGTTTATGAAGGAATGACTTCTGTTTTTTTTTCGTGTGTGTATGTGTATTTGTGTATATAAATTGGGATCACTGTGCGAGTGTGGGGGTTGGGGAAGGTAGATTAGTATGTGTATGAGTGCAAAGGGGGTTGAGTGTGAGTATGTGTGTTGAGGGGGGGGAGGGGTGAGTATGTGTGCTAAGGGGGGGGTGAGTATGTGTGTTGAGGGGGGGGGGGTGAGTATGTGCGTGTCTGCCTGTGATTGAGGGTGAGAGTGTTGTGCTTGGTGATTTTCAGAGCGGTGTGAGCAATGGTAGACGTGGTGTGTGTGTGTGTGTGTGTGTGTGTGTGTGTGTGTGTGTGTGTGTGTGTGTGTGTGTGTGTGTGTGTGTGTGTGTGTGTGTGTGTGTGTGTGTGTGTGTGTGTGCGTGTGTGTGTGTGTGTGTGTGTGTGTGTGTGTGTGTGTGTGTGTGTTTGTGAATAGTGCTTGCGTACATATGGGTGCTTTGAGTGCATGCATATTTTCTGTTAGCGCGCGTGTGTGTGTGCTTCTGTTGCAAGTGCATTTGTGGTGCGCAAAACCGAGGTGTGGTTGTAAGGTGTGATTTTGTGGTGTGAGAACTTAGTGAGGTGTGTGTGTGTGTGTGTGTGTGTGTGTGTGTGTGTGTGTGTGTGTGTGTGTGTGTGTGTGTGTGTGTGTATTGCGTTGGACTTACATGTTGCTGAGGTAGTGTGTTATTACTATATCGTATGCGAGTTTTGTGTTTCATAAAAGAGGTACCGTATGTGCGTGTTAAGTATATGCAATACCTATATAGTTTTAGTGTGAATTATGTGCGTGGATAATGAGTCTGCGCAATGTGTGTATGTATGGAATGTAACATGTGAGAGATACTGTAGGCTACGTGTTTATATGTGCTGTATAATTATGAGTTGTATAGTTTGGCTGTGTTTGAATTAACGCCATATTTTCCACATCAGTCTAATTTTCAGTTTCAATTAAAAATACGTACCAGGTAATTATATTTTGCATCAACATTTCCTGACGTACGGTACATTAACTTGGTATACTTCATCCTGATATACTCCCCATCAACTCCTACATAGACTTACGTACTCTCGTGCATGCAGTCAATAAACTACATATTCTGACTTCAACTCGACTTCTATAAACATTACGCCAATACTGAGACTCTCACACCATCCACCTTCGACTCCTGCCACACCTCAATTATACTCACCACACCCCGCCTCACTTCCACAAACACATTCACATATTCTTACTTGTATTTACACACCCACAAACACACACTCACACACACACACACACACACACACACACACATACACACACACACACACACACACACACACACACACACACACACACACACACACACACACACACACACAGCCCTAGCAACTTCCACCACAATCAAATCAACACGAGGATTGGAAATATAAAACAATACCTGACTTCAGAACTCCCAATAAAGGGCTCCACGAAAATCCTCAGCGGACGGCAATGAAGACGAAGCACCTTTACCAACCGTAGGAGGATTCTCGCCCTTATACCACTCTACCATAAAGACCAGACTCGTCCAGCCTCGACTCACACCATGAAGAATAAAGTCTACATTAGAGAAAATTAGGCGAGTGATTGTCTCATTAATGGAAGATATTCGGGATGACCAAAATTAAGGCGAAGGCTGATATGACGTGCATTCGGTTTTAGACTCTAGAGCGTGGTCCCCCAAGGGCGAGTTTACCCCCGTCTCGGTTAATTGAGGGTTGGAAGTTAAGTGGAGGTGAGAGCTTGGGGTTGTATAACTTGCAAGGAACTAATTTGGGAGCCACTGAGTGAGAGCAATACCCAGGGTCTGAACTCTATCAGACTTTTGTAATTTGCATCCCGTACTCACACCAAGAATAGTAGGCTACCACCCACGAGATTACTTACCCAAAGAATACCACAAAGTAAGATAATAACAAGTAAGATAACACCAACAAAAACAGTATCAGTCAATATAACTCCAACAAAAACAGTATCAGCCAAGATAACACCAACAAAAACAGCACCAGTGAATATAACACCAACAAACACAGCACCAGCCAAGCCAAGACATCATCATGAAATATAGCAGCTCTGAAGACAGTGTTCCCATGATGGTACCGAGGGAGACACAACCATGGCACACGCCCAAGTTAGCACCACCTATAGTAAGCTACCACCAGCCTTGCCCTTCAAGTGACTGGCTGCCCAATATGTGGCTTACAGAGTGGGTGGGTGGGTGGTGGGTGTCTGGCGTTATTACTGTAATGGTGGAGTGTGGGAGATCTAGATGATGTGAGGGGAGGGGAGGACGGGGGGAGGGGCTGGGTGAGGGCAGGGAGTGACCGTGGAGGATAGGCTACCTCATTATCCTGCATCACCACACACACACACACACACACACACACACACACACACACTCTCTCTCTCTCTCTCTCTCTCTCTCTCTCTCTCTCTCTCTCTTCTCTCTCTCTCTCTCTCTCTCTCTCTCTCTCTCTGGTGAAAAGGAAATGTAAGAGTTTGCTTGATTTCCAAGGAAGATGACGAGTGAGCCAGACCCAGATAAAGTAGAATGAGAGGTGCTGTTTGGTACGATGATGGCAGTCCAGATAACGGTATACAGCAAACGCATGTCGTAAAGTTAAATATTACCGTTGTCATAATGAACATCACTGTCAAACTCACCGGCCGACACACTCCACTCTGCTTGCACACACGCACACACACACACACACACACACACCTGAATGAACATCTACGCACAAACATGAAAACCAGAGAACCAAGACCAGTTTGTTGTCCAATTCACCTTGTTTCCTCTCAGTCAAGTCCTCGAGCATGTTACAGGCTGCTCTCCAGGTCTGTCTGGTTTGGCTGGACATATTTCCTGCTGACCATTACCGCTCACTCACTGCATCACTAATTCCCTCTCTCCATCACTAATTCACTCCCTCCATCTCGTTAAAGAATAACAGTGTGTGTGATTGCAACAAAACAAAATATGATAATATTTACAATCATATACGTATACATACATAATTACGTTATGCAATAATGCATATGCGTGTATGCAAGTACTGTACATATGCATGTACTCACATCCGTAATAAATAAAATAATTCATAATATTGTAGTTGGAATATCGATTAACTTGTAATCATCTAATGGAGAAATAGCCTATTACTGAGTATAATTTATATGGAAAATCGTCTAACTTGGAATAGCCAATATTGGAAATGATCTATCTGTAATCATCCATCATTAAAGAATATCACGACTATACTTCCCTTTTAATTTAATAAACAAAGAACAAGTTCTGATAACTTGGTAAATTTTCATTTTGCGTTCATAAAGAAAGTTTACGAAATCTTTCAAGCAAAATGTTTCCACGAGATTTACAATACTTTAGGACAGACAAACAGACAAACAGACAGACAAACAGACAGAGGCTTTAGTTTCAATGGTCACTCGTCATTCAACCTTAAGTGGATGGTATACTTTTGGTAAATCTGGAGCAATTGATCCTCCAAGTTATTCCAAGCAACAAGACACCATTATTTTTGTTCCTCTGGTCCTGTTTTCTGGTATATTTTGGAGAAATCACGGCACTCCAATGTACCACAAGTATACCATCCCCTTAATTTAGGATTGGCTTAAAATGATAATGTCAGCGCCCAGTGGAAAAACACGTCTTATACTCCAGAGACTACTCGTGCCAAGGTTGTGTGTGTGTGTGTGTGTGTGTGTGTGTGTGTGTGTGTGTGTGTGTGTGTGTGTGTGTGTGTGTGTGTGTGTGTGTGAGCTTCGTCGTGGGGAGATGGAGTGGGAGAACAAGAGGATATTTTGAAGCTTTGTGTTGTCCCCCATTACCCATCTTAGACCTCCATTACTTGTAAACGATAACAAAGTGGTGTCAGACTTTAACCATCACGAGGATACTTCTACGTGTGAATTACCATATCGTCTAAGGGTTTGGGACAGATTGACATCCAAGTTTAATTAAAGAATGAAGCGAAAATCTAAAAGTAAAAGATTACATCTTGTTTATAATGGTACAATCAAATGTTTAACTATACTAATCAGTTCGAAGAATACAATTCTGTTTTCTAAATTTTCTTGCGAAGAAATGTCAGAGCTTACTGTTAACAAACTGCTTTATCGCTGACATGAATCTCTAAATAAATCTTACAAACAGTGAAAAAAAACAAAAAAAACAAGATTACTAATTTGTTACAGTGTGTATTTTCTTATACCGATTTATAATCAGTTAAAGCCGCCAACCATGGTATCAACACATGAAACAATACCGACAAGTTACACCATCCCAAATGTAGATGTAGGACTTGGTATACGGCCGTGACTTCTTCCACAAGGACCTTGGTGATGCAGCAAATGCCGTGATTGTCCAGCAAGTTTTTGAATCAGCTAGATGCGTTAGCCGGAGTGATCAAGGCTGTATACACAAGTGCCATTACAATATCATATTTCTCGCAGCAACAAGGTGCAGACATTTGCCTTAATAGTGTTAATGATAGATTCAACTCGTGGTGTATAATTTGTGTCTGAAAGTGAATGAGTCTTTTTGTGTGCACGTGGTTCGTAAGATGTTAATTAAGGTGAGACACACACAGGATGGAATTAGTAAGGGGATGGGGTTAGGATAATTAGGTCATGGGATAGGTGATGGAGTTAAGAGATAGGTGATGGGATAAGGGATGGATTTAGTAAGGATAGGTGATGGGACATGGGTCGGGTTGGTGGGTGTAGGTCATGGGATAGGAGATGAGTGTTGAGATTTGCAGGGAATGGAGGAATGTAAAAGACAATTGGTTATTAAATGGAATATATTATGGGTTTGGAAATTTGAGGGATACGGACACGGTTTTCGAGATGAAAGTAGATAAGGTTGAATGGGGAACATAATAGAACTTAGGAGTGATAAGGGTTGAGTTTGAAACGGAATACTGATTATAACCCATATGCTATAGTCATGATGGAACAGAATAATTATAGAGTAAAAACACACACAAAAACGAAATAGTATAATATAGTATAGTGGTATAATGTCCTTTACAGACATTTACTGGGATGATAATCACGACTGGAGTAAAGACAAATTACATGAGTGAAGGAATATAAGTGTGGAATGGGATGACTGAGTCTATACGAGGCAAGAGAGGGGCGGCTAGGAGGCTGTTCGTTTGTTGTTCACCTTATAAGGAATGCGGCAACAGACTATATATAGAAAAAAAATCAAGACTTGAAAATTATAGCTCACACTTTATCATCACCAAGAAAAATCCACTGCACTAATAACTACAATAATTTTAAAGAATAACAAGAAATTAGATTAAAGTGTGAAGGTCAGAGAGTAATATCATTGTTAGGGACCATGCACCTTACCTGTACTATCGGGTTTGGTGATGTCCGTCTGTTTGTCTGTGGGTCTCAAATATAATGACAATCATACTTCTACATATACATAAACATACAGAGAAACAGGAAACAAGCAGACAAATAGGCATATAGAAGTAAACAGAGACAGACACATAGGAATCACTCGATGAAGACTGGTGTGTTTGGAGGTGTTGGTTGGTTGCTTTGCTGTCGTATTAAATGGACTTTCGTTAGTAGCATTTTGACCATCATTTTCCCTTGCTACTATCTGAAGTTACTCATTACAATAGGAACTTCATCTGACCTGACCTACCCGACTCTCATCACCTGACTTCCCTTCCTCTCCTACAGCCTACAGTATTACCATCTCATCACTTCATCATATCGAATTACCTATCATCTCACCTCGTCGAACTACATCTTCATGCAGTCATCACCGAGCTGTCAGTTTCGAGTGTCACCTGTCGCACGCTCCATCCCCTGCCACCTTCATCTGTCACCTGTCTCACGTCCCGTCACTCCTCCATAACACTGTACAGTCTAAGTAAATGGTTCTTTGAGTTATAGTAACCTTCATATTACTAGTTTTTTTTTTTTTTTTTTTTTTTTTTTTTTTTTTTTTTTTTTTTGCTAAGTAAAGTCTTTTTTTAATGTTAGATATCAAGCATAGAAGTTTCAAGCGGAGACCGTAATTTATAATGTCAGTCAGTCAGTAAAAAAACAAAATTGAAGCAAAGATAATTACTAGTCATTCAGGATTCAATCAGTTAGTTATTCGCTCAGTTCCACTCCAGTCGAACCTAAGGTCTTACATACTTTTTAGGTGGTAATAGTGAGTCTCCTTATATGTGGTCATTGCAGGATTTGAATTATTGACAAACTTGCCTTGACCTTTAATCTTAACACTTGACATATTCCCATGAAATGTAGTCAGTGTCATATTAGGGTAAATACACCACAGTAAATATGACTGAGTTCGAAAAAAAATCATTATAATTTTTTTTTACACTCTCGAGAACCAGTTTAGCACCTGAGCCAAGTTTGGTAAAATTCCATTGTCTACTCTAGACAAAATTTAATTTACTTCTCTTCCGCTTACACTCTTGAAACTTATTAACGTTCTTCAGAGCTACACCGACCTTAATGTTAATCATCAACACTAACATTTAATATTATGGACTATAAAAAAATAGCCCATTAATCATTTTCTTTAACATCCACCACTTAAACAGACTTCATATATTACGTAGCAAGTCTCGGTGTTCAGATAAAGAGCAAAACATTTAAAATTTACCACCAAAGCCAATTTCATATTAAACAACACACCCACTCTCTCTCTCTTTGCTCACAGCTGGTCTTTTTACTCGTGTCTGGGTATATATACACAGCTGGTCCTTTATCCACACAGCTGGTCCTTTATACGCACAGCTGGGCCCCTATCCACACTGCTAGTCCCTCTATGCACACAGCTGGTTCCTATCTTTTTCTCTATACACAGCTGGTCCCATTCCCACACGGCTGGTCCCATATACACACAGCTGGTTTATCTGTCCCATCTCTCCCTCACTCCCTTCTCTCTCTTCTTTACACAACCAATATCTTTCTTTCCACAGCTGGTCTCTTAACATACAGTTGGTGTTCTCTTCATACTGGTGATCCCTAATCCTACATAGTTGTTTCCTTTCTATCTAAAATATAGTTTATATTATTTTTTCCTTTCTATAAAAAATATCGAAAGGCAACTACTCTTTATCATCCAACTAAATGTATACCAAAAGCAAAGTAATTCTCTAAAGTAAACATAAGGAAACTTTTCTCATTATTTAGATTAATTCCATCGGTTTCACTTCCCAACCATGGCATCGATCTATCAATTGTCTAAAGAATTACTAATGTCGAAAGATAAAGGAATAGAATATACTTTTGATGTTTCGTCCACACCTGTTCATACCTTCCACTCCACTCCACTCCACTCCACTCCAACCCACCACACGTCCACACTCTTACACGCCCCGATGGAGTCACTTTTTTTTATTTATTTTTTTCTCCCTCATCCTGCCCTTACGTGTGTCAAATAAAGGATGAGCGAGGAGGGGCCTTCACACCTAAACACGTTCCTGATGCTGTAATAGGAAATAGAAATTAAAGGTGTTCAAAATCCGGTGCAGCATTTTGCCAAAGGCGTGAACTCTCTAATGAAAATTCAAGCCGGTTAACTGCCTCTTAGTGCTCACCCAGTTGTCCGATTTCGCTCACTGGGTGCGTGTGTGTGTTGTCTAGATGCATCTTCTATTTAATTTATCTTTTTTTTTCCTCGCCAGTGCAGAGGGCGTCACCGGGAGCACCACCGCCTTGTAATCTACAATGAGACGCAAGTCGAGCGTGGCGCCAAGACATCAGTCACTCCAGCGGCTCTCCCTCCTCCTAGCTCTCTCCCTCTCTCTCTCTCTCTCTCTCTCTCTCTCTCTCTCTCTCTCTCTCTCTCTCTCTGCTTGTTTTTTCGCAAGACAAGACTATACACGAGAGATGGGGTAGGCAAAGGAAAGCGAGAGGAAGATAAAATATTAACGTGCGGAAATACACTGTAAAATAGTTTGGCAGGAATACGAGTGAAGGAAAAAGCGGTATATATATATGAGGTCGTGAAGAGGCACACCTGGATCAATTTAGTGTAGGGAGTGAGGGCGAAAATGATGAGGAGAGAGAAGAAGGAACTGCCTATCGGGGGTTAACAAACCATCAACTCCTACACACCAGGGAAGAAAATACTATTCTAGGAGGAAGAACCTTTAACTGACGACGATGACTGACCGACCCGAGGAAGTTTGTAGCCTCCTTCTATAGACTAAATGTTTCCTTACAAATTCTGTCCAATTATAGAACTCATTTTAGTACAGATAATTTGTCTGTTTGAGATGATGGAACCAACTGAAATAAATCTGAAGCCCCCTTAAAATATCACCAGAGAGATAAATACAATAGGCTGTTAGTGTGGTCAACTGAGAGGAACGAATGGGAAAGAAGGAAAAGAATTATTTAGTGTGTTGAAAGATGAGGGGAAGTAGGAAGTTGTAAGTATGATGAAGAATGGGGGAGCCAAGTCAGAGTGTATAAGATGAAGAAAAGGAAAGCGAGTCAATTAGAATGGGAACAGAGAGGATTGATTGATGGGTATTAGGCGCCGCAACATCGAGGTCCTATAGCGCCAGAAAAAGGTGATAGAGAGGTGTGACAGCAAGCAGGAAGGAAATAAAATGAAAAGAGGGATAGTTGAAGAACTGAAAGATGGGAACTATTTAGTCTGGTCTCTCACTGGCGACCTATATCGGGGCAGAGCAGGGGCCGGAGCCCCCTCTAGTCTAGCTCGTCAGGTCTCAGAGACACACCTCGGCAAGGCGGTTCCCGTTAGGGGGGGGGGGGGGCAGAGAGGAGATAAAAATAAGAAGGAATGGGGAAGCGAGAGTGAAGAGATAGGACTAGGGATCTGCGATGAAGGAGAGGGGAAGGGAAGGAGAAAGAAAGGAAATCTAAAGGCAAAAAGAAGAGAAATGGAGAAGGGAATGAATAGAGGCAAGGCATGAAGGTGAAGGAGCAAACAAAGAATGGACAGAGAAGTGGAAGGAAAAAGAAGAGAGGGGAAATAGACCAGAGAAGGAAAGGGGACATGTATGGTGAGAAGGCAGTGGTTGGGATGCACGTTGAGTTAAAAAAGCGAGGCCTGAGATGTATCCCACTACATTAAGACGTCTAAGCCAGCCATCACCACCACTGCTACCGAGGGCTCTAATTCTATACCCTTTGACTGAATGCTCCTCTTTCTCTTAGTCAGGCTCCTGTTGGCTCCTCATTTAGGTCCTGGGGGAAGGAGAGGAAGGAGGGGAAGGTGTGAGGGAGTGATGAGGAGGTGGACAGAGGAGAGTGGGAAGGAAGGAACAAAAAAGGGAAGAGCAGAAGGAGGAAGAAAGAAGAGAGTTGAGAGGAGGGAATGGGGAGAAAGGGTGTGCAGTTCTGAAGGGGCAAATATCGGAGAGCAATAAATAGAAAAGACAGACGAGTGAAGATAAAGTCTGGTAAGGGAAAGAAGGATTAGAATGAAGAGGAGCGGAAGGGACGGCCTGGGAAGGATGGAAGGGGGAAGGATGGAAGGGGAAAGGGGGAAATATATGTAAGTAACTGATAGGGATATTAAAGATGAGTACGAAAGGTGAGTTGATGTGCAGGATAGAGATGTCAATGCTCAATACAACGGATGATAAGGGACATGTGGGTCGTGTTTGGAGACGGGGAATTAACAGCAAGATTATTTTTTTCTGTGCATTATTCCTATCTTTTTTTCCTCATTTTCCACCCTCTCCATCTCTTCTCTTTCCTCCCATTCCCTTTCGTCCCCGTCTCTTCTCTTTCATCCCCATCTCCCCACCCACCCTTCTTTCTCCTCCCCTCCCTAACAGTCTTTATAAATTGCCTTCCCTGCTGATTACTATAATTTAAAACAGGTTTCCAATGCATTACTTATTACGTCATTTACCAATAAGAGAGACGGAGGGAGGGATGGAGGGAGAGACGGAGGGAGGGAGAGAAGGAGGGAGGGAGGGAGGGAGGGGAACAAGAATTCAGCAGCTCTTTCAGACACAATGTTCCAAGTCTCTCATCACAGGGGGGAAATAATATTCACCATCCATACAAACATAAACTAACGTGTGGAATAAATCTCAGTGAGTGACCCACCCTGGATTCGAACCTAGGAACTCAGATTACGACACCCGGGCGCTACCATTGTACCACACACACACACACATACCACTACGTCAAAATCTGTTACAGAATTTTTTAGAGAATATCAGTATATCAAAAATACAGGGAAAGGAACAAAAGAGTTTAGTTTAGTTCTGGTCTCTAACACAGCTTTAGGAAACACTGGGAATTTTTTTCTTATTGGGAAGTTTTAATTTTAATTTAATTTAAGATTTGTGTTGGTAAATCTGGAGCAACTGAATCCTCCAAACTATTCCAACCAACAGAATACCATTATTTTTGCTCATCTTGGTCCTGTTTCCTAGCATACTTTGGAGGAATCAAGGCACTCCAATGTAACAAAAAAGAATTACCCCTCCCTAATTCTTTCCGGGGCATTCATCTCGTTCTGGATAGTCTATAATGGAAATCGATCACTGGGAATCTTTTCATGGGAAACTCGAGTATGTGTGAAATATTTCTTGCTGGGAATCGTTTAATTAATTGGAAAGAATCGTCCTACCTTGACAAGACTACAGAGACCTAGTACAGCAGACCTGACCATCATAATGCAATCAACTTACTAGAAAAACATAAACAAAGGACTGTTTATTATACAGATATGTAAAGCCAGTGTTGCTTCTATTTGTGTATCTAAGCTTGGCCACAAAACAGAGGATCTTCATTACTCTCTCTCTCTCTCTCTCTCTCTCTCTCTCTCTCTCTCTCTCTCTCTCTCTCTCTCTCTCTCTCTCTCTCTCTCTTCAAGCAAATATATTCACGTAATAATCACACGTGGTGCCGACTCATCCCAGTCATAACTCAAGACCGGATGGACCAGGTGGAAATTTGACAGACTACATAATTCATATTCATCTTGTTGAATTTCCCTGGAGCGTCTGTAGGTCGTTTATTTAGATAGACCTCACACACACACACACACACACACACACACACACACACACACACACACACACACACACACACACACACACACACACACACACACACACACACACACACACACACACACTCTCTCTCTCTCTCTCTCTCTCTCATCATGTCTCATTCATCCATCTATCCATCCATCTATCTATATATTTATCTCACTCGCTGTCAAGAATCAAAGCACTTCTCTCTCCAATAAGTCTTCCTGCCTCCCTCCCCTCCCCTCCCCCTCCCCCACCTCTCTCTCCTCCCATTCCTTCATCCTCGTAATCTATCGGTGTACAGTACATCACACTCACTCACACACTCTCTCTCACACACTCTCTCTCACTCACACACTCTCTCTCACTCACACACTCACTCTCGTTCAATCCCTTTATACCTATCACATCATTCCATCTTCCCCAACCTATTCCTTCCCATTTTCCCTCCCACGCCCACACACACTCATCCCTTCCCTCTCAATTCCTCCCACACACTCCTTCCCCTCTTTCCTTCTCCCCTCTTACACCACAGTCATCTTCCCTCCCACACACTCCTTCCCCTCCTTGCCTCTCTCTTCCTCCACCACATCTTCTCTTCCTCACCTTTCCCTCCCACACACTCCTTCCCCTCCTTCCCTCTCCTTCACTCCCACACACTCCGTCCCCTCCTTCCCTCTCCGTCTCCTCATTCCCCCTTCCCTCACCTTTCCCTCCCACACACTCCTTCCCCTCCTTGCCTCCCCCACACTCCGTCTCCTCCTTCCCCCTTCCCTCACCTTTCCCTCCCACACACTCCTTCCCCTCCTTCCTTCTTCCCTCCTCCCACACACTCCTTCCCCTCCTTCCTCCTTCCCTCTCCTTCACTCCTTCCCCTCCTTCCCTCTCCACCACATCTTCCTCCTCCTTCCCTCTCCTCCTTCAGACTAGGATACATAAACAACCACGCCCCCATCAAAGGCTCGCCTCCCTCCTCGTATCTCACACACTTTCCGCCTAATTACACCACATCAATAACTAAAATATCAAAAAAATAACACCCTGCGAGTCGAGTTATAGTCTACCACGGAGGTACGGTAATTGGAAAATGGGAACCCTCTTCATTTTTTCTAATATATTGTCAAAAGTTTATAACCCGGGTGAGACGGACGGACGGACGGACGCGTGGGTCGTGAGAGCATTACAGGGGTGACTTGATAAACTTTATGTGAGACCAACTTTCACTCCTATATGAATCTCTCTCTCTCTCTCTCTCTCTCTCTCTCTCTCTCTCTCTCTCTCTCTCTCTCTCTCTCTCTCTCTCTCGCTCTATCTCTCTCTCTCTCTCTCTCTCTCTCTCTCTCTCTCTCTCTCTCTCTCTCTCTCTCTCTCTCTCTCTCTCTCTCTCTCTCTCTCTCTCTCTCTCCAATATAAGAGGAAAAGAGAATTTGTTTTACATTATGATTTGGAAGGGCTAATAAGTCTACTCCTACTCTAACTCGTAAACCAAATATTACTCACTTTATAAGAGAATGAACTTGACGTAGTAAAATAGAGAGAGAGAGAGAGAGAGAGAGAGAGAGAGAGAGAGAGAGAGAGAGAGAGAGAGAGAGCAGATGAATGAGCCAGTGAATGAACGAGGCAGAGTAAAGAGTGTGAGAGAGCAAGACAGAGTAAAGAGTGTGAGAGAGAACAAGGCAGAGAGAGAGGAAGGAGTCTATCGCCAGTATGTTTACAAGTTGACATCCCCAGCCACCAAGCAGTCATAAATACGATTCATGTGTCGAGTTCAGTACACTCACCCTCCCACAAAGCACATCCATTATTACTATCATTGTTATTACTACTACCATTACCACTATCCCCATTACTACTACCTGCACCTTACTACTATCATCACCACTACTACCACCAATACAACCTATCATTTATACTACTATACCAGCATCAGCACCACTACCACAAGTTAGTATTTAAGTTATTACAACCACCACTACTATACTGTCATCGCTACCATTATTATCAATACTAGAATAATACCATTATTGCCATCATTACAACCACTAATTTTCATTACCACTGGTATTGCTGTCACGGATAATCAGACAAAAAAAAAAAAAAAAAAAAATAGTCATGCATTCTTTTCCTAATCAAAGTCTGTGGCAAAACTATCATCTTGTCCCTCGTCCTACATGGTCTTCTAGGCATAGGGCGGTCTTTTTCATCCTTAAACCAATTCGTTCCGAACCCTCTAAGTATTCAGAACTCATAACTTGAAGCAGCAGATGTAACTTCAAAAATAATAAAAACTTCTATATTAATTTCTGTGTTGCAACCCACACAATTATTGGTAGTCAAAATCTGTCATTTTCATTCAGCCAAAAGATAAATTTGCGAGTGAGTTACAAAAACACTAAATATTTTTACATTGCTTCAAGCACCGACGATGGATTTATAAGCAACTTACAGGAATTTGTTCAACATGTATTCCGCCAGTCTCCACAGGACTTTATCGTCTGCTGCAACATGTGGGAATTAGCGAAGGTCTATAAATATGGAGGATAGGAAGAAGGGTCTATAAAGTCACAGTGACAGCGTTATTAGGAGGCCAATTTCAACCAGTAAGGAATGGACAAGTTGTTTTTAGGGAGTTGTGTTTCTACTGGAGGGAGGCTGTGGTGGTGTTGGTCTCGGCTTGGGAAGGTGTCAGTGTATGGCTGCCTGTGTCAGTGTTTGTGTAAGTTTTTAGTGTGTGTAAGTGTGTTAGTATATATGTAAGTGCATGTGTTTATTTTCTTCGCCAAGGAAGGATTATGCAAAATGTCACGTGTGGAATTGCATGAAAATTTTACCCAAAGTGAGGCTGATGACTGGCAACACATGATTAGATTTTAAGAGAGACTTGGATGATTTAGGTTTAAGTTGTAATGTTAAAAATGAGGGATAATTTCATATATATATATATATATATATATATATATATATATATATATATATATATATATATATATATATATATATATATATATATAGTATCTTCCGCTATTCCCTTCTCAGCTTCTCTCTTTCCTTAACTAACCCATCCCTCTTCCCTTAAAAATGACTCTATGAAATTGGGAGGAGGGAAGGAACTCGGGCTAATGTGGTCTCAACTTAAAAAATTACGGTCAAAGAAAATGAAGTGCATCGTATATTCGTATGGAGATTATGTAAAGCGATTTTTCCATCTAATAACCTATGAATTAGGCACCGTATC
>JAWZYT010001521.1:5000-15000 GCA_034508575.1 Petrolisthes manimaculis
CAACCCCACAAGCTGCTTCCACAATGGCCTGCCTTAAAAACCCAATCTTTCTTTATTTTTATTTCAATCTGCACGCACCGCGAATACATTTTTATGCAACTTTTACTTCCCCGGCAATTTATACTTTTGTGCTGTACTCATAGTTTCCAAGAATAGTTATTTTCTGGAAGGAGATACACACTGGGTTGGCAAGACACATTAAAGGAGAAGACTGAAGGAGAGAAAGGTTCGTTTGGCTTGCCACCCGAAGCAAAGAAAAGTTAAAGGAAAGGAAGAGTGGGCTTAAATGTCGCCTGGAAGAGAAAACTGGGATGGATACATGGGAAGAGACAGAGAAAGGAACTTGGGTTAGTATACCTCCTAGAAAGAGATTTGGGTGAGAGGAGATGGGAGATACTGTATTCCCATCTCTGATCCTGAAACACACACACTCCTACTCCAACTTGTTTCCCAGCCAGAGGAGATGGAGATACTGTATTCCCATCTCTGATCCTGAAATACCCACACTCCTACTCCAACTTGTTTCCCAGCCAAGCCTTCCATTCCCTACAGTACAGCCACAGATCCCCTTGTTTTCCTTACCCTTGATCCTCTCACTTCTACCGCTACCCTCCCCTCCCCCCCAACACCACCAGAATCTCTCAGACTCCCCCTTGCCTCTCCCCTCCCCTTCCCATGATTCCTTCCCTTCTACCCCCCTCCCTCCAAGATTTCCTAAGACCCCCTTGCCTCTGTTTCATTTCCCCTGGGCCCGCACCCTCCCCACACTCATTCCCCACCCCCCTTCCCCATCCCCCATCCCCCTTCCCCATCCCTCTTCCCCATCCCCCTTCCCCATCCCCCTTCCCCATCCCCCTTCCCCTCGCCAAACCCTGACCAAGCAAGGAGGATATATTTTTACAGAGGATTTTCCGGGAAGTTGCCAGAGATTGGGACGAGATCGCCGGCCCGAGTGAAATTTTACTACTATAATGTCGAAGCCTCAGGGGTCTCGCTTCTCATCCTCCTCCTCTTCTTCTTCTTCTTGCACTTCCTCCTCCTCCTCTTCCTCCTCCTCCTCCTCTTCTTCCTCCTCCTCCACCTCCTCTCCTTCCTCCTCCTCTTCTTCCTCCTCCTCCACCACCATCTCTTGTATTTTCCCTTTTCCCTTCTCATTCTTGTTCAGTTTCCCCTTCATCGTCACTGTTTTCCTCCTACAAACTGACCCAGGAAACAGACAACCTCACATTGTTTAAGGGGACGGTATAGTTTAGTCATTTTTGGAGATGATTATTCCTCCAAGCTATTCCCAGCAACAGGCTACCATTATTATTATCTATCTGGTCCTGTTTCCTGGCAAATTTGTGGAGGAATCAAGGTGCTCCAATGTACACAATGTATACTCTCCCCTTTTAAGCATAGGTGATTTTTTTTTTTCGTGACATAATTTATTTGGAGGGAATCAATCGCCCTCCTATTTACCATGAAGTCAGTATATTATATCCTTCAATATAAACATTTCATATCTGTTTACATTTGCTGAACGATCACAAGACATGGAAATATCTGTTACCACATTTTTTTTTTACCATCAATGTTTACAATTTTTCTCTGTCAAGTTTATATCATCTGGAGTTCGTCTGGTAACAAAAAACATAACAAAAAATAAATGATTGGCTATAATTATCCTCTGGCAAACTTAATTAAGTCTTCAGGAGTTAGTCAGAATAGAATGAAAAACAAAAAATGATGAAAAAGAATGAATGCCGGCAGGTAATTATTCACTGCCAATCTAAAACCTTCAGGAGTGAGTCAGAACAGGTCAAAAGAAATGGCTGCTGGTAATGAGAGTTAATAAGTATGAGTGGTGAGCCCAACTTGAGCCTCTGGTGGTGGTGGTGCCGTAAAGAAGAGTTCGTAACTTGTCTCTATCAGGGAAAAAAAGTGAGGGTCAGAATACAGATCGAGGTGAAGAGTTTGGGAAGATGGATGGATAGATGGATAGATGGATAGATAGATAGGCATAAGGATAGGGAGGTAGGTAACTAGATAGATTGATAGATTGATAGATAGATTGATAGATAGATAGGTATAAGGATAGGGAGATAGATTGATAGATAGATTGATAGATAGATTGATAGATAGATTGATAGATAGATAGATTGATAGATAGATAGATTGATAGATAGATAGATAGATAGATAAATAAATTTATAGATAATGAAAGTAAGCAGATAAATAAATAAGCTGATAGATAAATAAACATACAAATATACAGATAGATAAATATACATACAGATGTACAGATAGACATACAGACACTCTAACTGACAAATAGACACATAGACAGACAGACCTAAGGATAAATAGACAACGACCATAAACACATATATACAAGCAGACAGAAAGACGAACATATATATATACACAAAGAGACAGACAGAATGACAGATGGAGGCAGCCTGTGTCAGAATTCACTCGCTCACATGGAAAAAAATTGACATCCCGTTCACTAGTTGCTTGGGGTGGGGGTCGGGAGGAGGGGGTCACAAATTGATGTTAGTTGGTTATGTTTTTTTTCTGCCTGTCTACCTACCTCCCTTATTGTCTGTGTGCCTTCCTGCCTGTCTGTCTGTGTGTCTGTCGTCTGCTTTCCTATCTTCCCGTCTGTCTGCCTACCGCCTGTCTTTCTGTCTATCTGCCTGCCTGTCTGTCTGTCGTCTGCTTTCCTTCCTGCTTGCCTTTCTGCCTGCCTGCCAGTGTGTCTGTCGTCTGCTTCCCTTCCTGCTTGCCTTCCTGCCTGCCTGTCTGTGTGTATGTATGTCTGTTGTCTCCTTTCCTACCTTCCCGTCTGTCTGTCTGTCTGCCTGCCTGTCTGCCTGCCTGCCTGTCTGCCTGCCTGCCTGATGTGTTACAGAGGCACTTTAGTCTGAGTTGTGTCCCATCTCTCTTCATCCCTCAGCCAGTCACTAGTCTAATTCTTTAGAGGTTCGCGTGTGAGACTTCCACTGGACCCTTCCATTCACACCTGCTCCACTCCACTCCACACTCTTCCTCCACTCTGCCCACTCCACACTCCTCCTCCACTCTGCCCACTCCACACTCCTCCTCCACTCTGCCCACTCCACACTCCTCCTCCACTCTGCCCACTCCACACTCCTCCTCCACTCAGCCCACTCCACACTCCTCCTCCACTCTGCCCCCTCCACTCTTCATCTCCACTCTGCCCACTCACTCCTCTCTGCCCCCTTCCTACTCCTTCTCCACTCTACCCTCTCCTTTCTGCCCCCTCCATTCTATCCTCTCTGACTTAAATATTTCTCTTTCTCCTTGGCTTTGCTTCCCACTTCACCTCTCTCACCTCACTTCTCCTTCACTGTTCTTCCCATCTCTCTTCATCTTTTAATAACTCTTCCATCTCCTCTTTCACCCCAAAAATACTAATTCTCTCCTACTCTACTCTTTCTTTACCCTATTATATTTCTTCTAACCTTTACTCCCATCCCACTATCTCACTTTTCGACCTTACTTCCATACCCTTACCTTCCTCCATCTAATGTTCCTCCTCCACCAATGTTCCTCCTCCACCCTGATCTTCCCCTAAGTATAACCTCTTCCCCTCCACCCTGCTTCTCCTCTACCACCTATGACCCTTCTTCTCCACCCTGTTCCTCCTCCACAATTGACCTCTCTCCTCCACCCTGCCTCCCCTCCACCCTATCTGGCCTGGTGTGTGAATGCTATCGGTCTGATGTACAATTTGCATATATGGCTGGTGGCAGGGAGGGAGTGTATGTAGAGTCTCAATCCAACTTTATCAACACACCTGCAATACCAACGCACCTGCAGTCCCACCACACCTACAGTCTCACCACACCTGCAATCCCACCACACCTGCACAGTCTTACCCACACACCTGCACAGTTTCACCAGAACACTTGCACTGTCTATTCTTTCACCAATTCTTTCCCCTCTCTTACTCCACACCACTCCCCTCTCTACTCCACTCCACTTCCCTCTCCTCCTCCACTCCTCTCTCTTCTACTACTCCACACCACTCCCCTCTCCTCCTCCACTCCACTCCCTTCTACTACTCCCCACCACTCACCACCTCTCTTATTTCACACCACTCATCTCTCTACTCCACTCCACTTCCCTCTCCTCCTCCACCACCAACTCCACCATCTACTCCTCGTTTTCTTTCACTAGGAGACATTATTTTCGTCGCCTTAATTAAGATGTCATCCGTTTTTTTGTGTGACAGGCCAGGGACGAGATTGTCTCTCACACCCGGCGTCTTGTGTGTGTGTGAGAGAGTGAGAGAGAGAGAGAGAGAGATAAAGAGAGAGATAGAGAGATAGAGAGAATATATACGGTATATATATAGACTTGTCCTGAACATATAGAAAAACACAAGCTTACACATGCCGAATTACAACAACAACAACAACAACAACAATAATAATAATAGCAGTAGTAGTAGTAGTGGTGGTGGTGATGTTGGTGGTGGTGGTGAAGTCTTTGTGTACATACATACATACATACATACGTGACTAAACTGGCTGGAGGGTGATCAGAACCCCTTATATCCCCTCTGTCTGATCCTACCTACCACCTCACCCCACCCCCTCCCCTTTCCCTGACACACACACACACACACACACACACACACACACACACACACACACGGATGCATACCAGTGTGAGTGAGAGTTTGTTAGTATGTAAAGTGCACTAAGTATGTTCTATATAATATATTAGCATGTATCTTGATTATTCATTATTACTTAAATCATATCTATATTTCTACTTAAGATTTTTTTAAGACAACTTTCCTACATTCTCTCCACCAGATAATTTTTCTTTATTTTTTATATTGTCGTACCGGGTATAAATCTTTCCTTAGTTATTTTTCTATGACATTTGTATTCATTGTTTTCCATATATCGTTCTTATCATCCCATCACCTCAGCACAGATAGACGAAAACTTTCTTCCATGTACTTCTTGCCTTATCCCTATATAACCAAATAAACTGACGCTTAAAGGGCCAGTGTAGTGTTGGTCATTCTGGAACAGCTGATTCCCTCAAATTATTCCAAGCAACAGGCCACCATTATTTTTTGTTAATCTGGTCCTGTTTCCCAGTATACCTTGGAGGAATTAAAGCACTGTAATATAACGCACAGACAGCGGAAATAATGCATCGTCGCATTACTTGAAAATGGTACCTTTTCTTTTCGCTCGAGTAAGAAATTCATATTTTCCCACCGGCTGGAAAGAAAGTCACACAAAACGAACAAAACCAAAGAGAAACCAGAGAAAGCCAGGGGAAAACAAGAGACGTCCACGCCGCAGTCTTTCAATGTGTGTGTGTGTGTGTGTGTGTGTGTGTGTGTGTGTGTTGTATTGGGCGCGACACCCCTCCCCCTCTCCGCCCGCCGCTGTCCCCCCTTTTTCGTTGTGGAGTGAAAGAATGTTGCCGTTTTATGATGGCGTGAAAGGCAGGCGAGGGCAACACCTGGCATCACCTCACCACCACAACAATAGCAAGCCGAGGAGGAGGAGGAGGAGGAGGAAGAGGTGGAGGTTTCTTTACTCTTGCGTGTTAGCCGGCCACTACCACTACCACCACCACCACCACCAGCACCACTACCACCACCACCACCACCACCACCAGTACCACCACCACCACCACCACCACCACCACCAATACCACCACGACTACCACCACCACCAATACCACCACGACCACCACCACAACAACCACTACCACGACTTCACCAATATCACCACGAATACTACCTTGAATACCACTACCATCAACAACCACTACCACTACAATCAATACCACCATCATTATCACCATTACCACCAACTACCACCACCACTACCATCAACACCACGACCACCACACACCGGACGAGTAATGGTAGTGGTCATGTTGGAATGTGAAGGGTGTCGTGGTGGTGGTGGTGGTGGTGGCGGTGATTGAGCTGGGAACGTGACGTGGTAGTGATTATGTTTGGGGTGTGTGTGTGTGTGTTGTCGGTGATTGTGAAGGGAGGCGTGGTTGTGAGGTGATTGTGTTTGGGGGGCGTGTTGTTGGTGATTGTGTAGCGAGGTGTTGTTGGAAAGTGATTGTATTTTGGGGGCGTGTTATTGGTGATTGTGAAGGGAGACGTGGTTGTGAGGTGACTGTGTTTGGGGGGCGTGTTGTTGGTCATTGTGAAGGGAAGCGAGGCGTGTTGTCGACTGTGTAGGTAGCGTCAGGGTAGCGTGGTGTTGTCATAATAGAATATGGAGGCGAGTCATGAAGTTGATTGTATTTCTCACCTTTTATTGGTGAGCGTTTCCGGAAAATGATAACAATCGCCTGGTGACAGTGAGAGAGAAACACGAACAAGTCACCAGCAGATATTTAATGGCAAAATAACATCAATGAACTTTTGAGAAATCCGAAAAATATACACAACAATTTGGCGACTACCCATACAGAGCTTCCCCCCCTCCTCCCACATTGAGACGAAGCCAAATCAAGCTTTATCTATTGTTCACATAAGTTTCATATTCCTTGGACACACTGTATGGTAAATCTGGTCAATGTTGTCAAGGTGGAACAGATGTTAGACAGAAGTGTAGTGAGTTATTCAGGTGTGGTGGTGGTGCTGGTGTAGTTTTTATTGTTGTTGTTGTTGTATGGGTGTGTATGTGTAGTTCAGGGAGGATGTAGTGATTGTTGTAGTAGTTTAGGCTGGAGTGTAGGGTAGAAATGGGTGTAGTGATGTGGTACTCTACTCTGTGTGTGTATGTGTGTGTGTGTGTGTCATGTAGTGAATGTTGTAGTAGCGTTGTATACAGTAGGTGTAAATATTGTGTAGCGATTGATGTAGAAGTGTTGTATGAATGGAATGGGGCGAACAGTATAGTGATGTTGTAGTATAGGTGTGTGTGTGTGTGTGTGTGTGTGTGTGTGTGTGTGTGTGTGTGTGTGTGCGCGTGTGTGTGTGTGTGTATGTAGCAGGGTGTACACTTGGCGACCATCGATTGAACGGATATGTATGTACGCCTGTGAACGTTATGTGTATCCTAGTCTTACCCCCCTATGGCCCACTCCCCCCTTGCCTTCTCTCTCTCTCTCTCTCTCTCTCTCTCTCTCTCTCTCTCTGTGTGTGTGTGTGTGTATCCTATTCCTGTGTCCAATCTTTTCTACTCGTCCCTGTTCACACGCTCTGGTTTTCCGCCCTCCCACACATCAAACCCTTCAGTCCAGTCAGTCTATCCACTCCTCCACCCACTCAATGGTCTCCAACACTCACCCACTCTCCTGCCACCTCACATCAAGCCAGCTCTCACCCCTCGTCCCACTCAAAACCCCCCAACACATCCCTTTCATTCAGCCCCCCTTGTATTTCCACTACCCCGCCCACTCTTGTCCTTCTGTCTGTCCTCTCACACACACACCCTTCGTACCAACACCACGCCCCCTCTTGCTTCACCTCTCTCCCTGACCACGCCCCCCCTTACTTCTCCTCTCTCCCTGCCCACGCCCCCTCCCTCTTTTCTCCTCTCTCCCTGCCTCCTCCTTCCCCCCCCATCCAACCAATCTCGTCCCTCCCTCTGTCCTCTCACGCCCTTCCCAACACGCTTACCCGTCCCCTCCCTCACCACCCGGCCCCCTCACGCAGACTCGCTGTACCCGCCCACCTCCTCCCTGCATACACATCATCACTTACTCTCCAGGGTCCTCAACACACACACACACACACACACACACACACGATTTACAGTTTTGGGACACTAATGAAAAATGATACAAAGTAGAGGTCATGATTATTTGCACTCGATCATTTCTGTGTAAAAAAATGCTGAATTCCGATTTAAAAAACACTCTTATCGCTTTGGAAACGAGAAATTATTCATTACAGTTGATGAAAAATCCTGGCATTTTGATAAGTAAAGGATGAATGAATGGATTAGAATTTGTCCGATTCAAGATATTACTTATGTATTATTCGTCACAAACACTACAACGACCCCTTCTGACACACACACACACACACACACACACACACACACACACACACACACACACACAGGGGCTGGGGTTGTCCGTCTCCGCCATGGGAAGCGCTTAGGCAAATTTCCCCCGAGCGCCACTCAGCGATAATTCCATCTTCAGCTGCCATTATCCAACAGCAGACGACAGGGGAGATGACGGTGTGGTGGTGGGGGAGATGACGGTGTGATGGCGGGGAAGATGACGGTGTGGTGGCGGGGAAGATGGCGGTGTGATGGCGGGGGAGATGACGGTGTGGTGGCGGGGGAGATGGCGGTGTGGTGGTGGGGAAGATGGCGGTGTGATGGCGGGGGAGATGACGGTGTGGTGGCGGGGAAGATGACGGTGTGGTGGCGGGGAAGATGGCGGTGTGATGGCGGGGGAGATGACGGTGTGATGGCGGGGGAGATGACGGTGTGGTGGCGGGGGAGATGGCGGTGTGATGGCGGGGAAGATGGCGGTGTGGTGGTGGGGGAGATGGCGGGGGAGATGACGGTGTGGTGGCGGGGGAGATGGTGTTGTGGCGGGGGTGGGGGTGGGGTGTCAGCCGGGTGGTGGTGTGGAGGTGTGTGGGAGACAGGGAATTAAATTGAAGGTAGGGGGGATGAATGGTGTGGTGGTAGAATGACGGTAGAGATAGTAGGGTGGTAGAGAAAAGAGAAAAGGAGAAGAGAAAAGAGTGGCAGAGAAGAGGAAAGAATGGTGAGGTTGAAGGGAGAAGGAGAGAAGAGGAAGGAGTGGTGTGTTGAAGGAAGAAGGAGAGAAGAGGAAGTAGTGGTAGGGTGGAAGAGAAGATAGAAAATGGGAGGAAGTGTTGGGGGTTGAAGAAGGGAAGATAGGAAATGAGAGGGGCGAGGTTGAAGGAAGCACAGAATAGAGGAGGTTGTGACGTTAGGACAGCAAAAAAAAAAAAAAAATGATAATGGCGTCTCAGAGAGTTTTACTGTATATACTATAGAGAAGAGAATGAAACAGTGGGGTGGTGAGGGAGATGGAGTAGAGGAGATGGAAGGAGAAGGGGTAGGAAGTAGGGTGGCAGGGAGTGTGGGGAGGAGGTGGGGGGACAAGGCAGGGAGTGTCGAACAGAAAGTGAGTCAAAGAATATGGGATTGTGAGAAGACTAAAGTGTGTGTGTGTTTGTGTGTGTGTGTGTGTGTGTGTGTGTGTGTGTGTTTTAGAGATAACCGTGGTGGTGGTGGTGGTATTGCTAGAGCGTGTTGTATAATTGTGGTAGGTGTAGTGATAGTAGTAGTGGTAGTAGTAGTAGTAGTAGTGGTAGTAGTAGTGTGGTGCTGGATTCCACACACAGCTTTATACCCCAGGGTTTATGATGAGACTCTGGTGAGGAGGAGGAGGAGGAGGAGGAGGAGGAGGAAGAAGAGGAGGAGGAGGGAGTGGAGGAGGAGGAGAAGGAAGAAGAAGAGGAGGAGGAGGAGGAGGAGGAGGAAGAAGGAAAAAGTCGCATATTAATTCATAGGTCCTAGCAATCTTCATCAGTCTATTCGCTCATCATCGTCTGTCATCATCACTCACCACACACACACACACACACACACACACACACACATACACACACACACACACACACACACACACACACACACACACACACACACACACACACACAATTGTACCCTCCCCACGAACAATAGAATTTCGTGTTTTTTTTTTTTTTTACTTCTCATACTTGTGTTGACATGAAATAGGAAGACAGGGAAATTCAAATTATATTAATTAATGTTTTGTCTATCCAGGATTATTAAAGCAGTGAGTTGGAAGATAAGACAGAAAATAGGACAGAAGATAAGGCAGAAAATAGGACAGAAGATAAGACAGAAAATAGGACAGAAGATAAGACAGAAAATAGAACAGAAGATAAGACAGAAAATAGGACAGAAAATAAGACAGAAAATAGAACAGAAGATAAGACAGAAAATAAAACAGAAGATAAGACAGAAAATAG
>JAWZYT010001521.1:20000-26876 GCA_034508575.1 Petrolisthes manimaculis
CTCTCTCGTTCTCTCTCCTTCACTCTCTTTCTCACTCTCTCTCTCTCTCTCTTTCTCACTCTCTCTCTCTCTCTCTTTCTCACTCTCTCTCTCTCTTTCTCTCTCTCTCTCTCGTTCTCTCTCCTTCACTCTCTTTCTCACTCACTCACTCTCACTCACTCTCTCTCTATGTCTGTCTGTTTTGTCTGTCTCTGTCTGTCTGTCTTTGTCTCTCTCTCTCTCACTCACTCTCACACACACTCTCTCTCTCTCTCTCTCTCTCTCTCACACACACACACACACACACACACACACACACACACACACACAATACAGTATCGTTAAAGTAAAGCATAGTAGCTGTCCTTGATGACTAGGCCACTCTCAATAAGGAGAATTACAGCCAACAAATCCTACCTCACTGGCTTATGGCGGATTGGGATGGGAACTCTGTATGTGTGTGTGTGTGTGTGTGTGTGTGTGTGTGTGTGTGTGTGTGTGTGTGTGTGTGTGTGTGTGTGTGTGTGTGTGTGTGTGTGTGTGTGTGTGTGTGCGTGTGTGTGTGTGTGTGTTCAAAATCCGATTCTCTGTAGTCATAGATATAATAATTACTACATATGACATCATTAGAAATAGATATATATATAAGATAATAATTTCACTTTACTTTTCACAGCAGTCACCAAACGTAATATTTTCACAAGGGCGTGACGCCACCAATTTCTTTCCCGTTTTAATAATTGGAGACAAACTGTTCCTTTTCCAATATCCAAAACTTTGAGAGAAGAGTTCAGATGGAAAATTGAAGATTAACCAAAGTTCGTCTAGTAGTAATAGTAGTAGTAATAGTAATAATAGTAGTAATAGTAGTAGTAGTAATAGTAGTAATAGTAGTAGTAGTAATAAGGGATTATGAAAAAAGGGAAGAAATATAAATCCAAGTGGGTAAGAAAATACTATAATAAAAAAAAGAGTGAAAGGAGAGAAGTAAGAAAGAGGCGTGTTGTTTGAAAAGTCACTTAACACAATGATGAGGTAAATAGTGAACCATAATGACATCTGTGGGTATAGTTGTATTATTAAGATCTGGGTTTTAATGGGGTTCGTTTTATTTAAGTAATTATTGGACACAACGATGACTATATTATACGTGGCTTTGTGTCTCTTTCTGTAATTAATGATGAAGCCAAGACAGAAGGAAAAACTACAGTAATGCACAAACAAACAATTATTATAACTCACAAAATAAACATCTACTAATATCTCTCTCTCACTCTCACTCTCACTCCCACTCTCTCTCTCTCTCACTCTCTCTCTCTCTCTCTCTCTCTCTCTCTCTCTCTCTCTCTCTCTCTCTCTCTCTCTCCTCTCTCTCTCTCTCTCCAGTTGCTTATATACAGTATACGTGTACCACAATTCCCGATCACTGCTGTACAAGTTTAATATAGATACATGAACATAAAAATCAATAAAGCAACAAAAGCCTTAAAGAAAAAGCTGGAGGAGGAGTTGCTTCTGGAACATATGATAAAAAAAAATAAAAAAAATAAAAAAAAAATAAAAATAGAATGAAACCGGAAGCGAAAAAAGTTTACCTCCTCTCCGCCCCCCTTAAAAAAAGAGAGGAAAAAAAAGAAAGAAAAGAGAAAAGAGAGGAAAACACTAAAATGATATATATATAAAACAAAAAAATGGTATAAAATGTGTTCCCTGGAGTTGAGAGCGCGGAGATCGAGCCGCTGGGGGAATAAAATTGGCACATGGCACCTTGGCACTTTAACAAATTATCCTCCCACGAAAATATAGTAATGGAGGAGTGAAGGAGTGAAAGGAAAGTGAGGAGAGGGAGGTGTTGTGTGTGTGTGTGTGTGTGTGTGTGTGTGTGTGTGTGTGTGTGTGTGTGTGTGTGTGTGTGTGTGTGTGTGTGTGTGTGTGTGTGTGTGTGTGTGTGTGTGTGTGTGTGTGTGTGTGTCTGTGTGTGTGTGTGTGTGGTAAGTGAGGTGTTGGGCTGAAAGAGGGGGTCCGTGATAGGGAGGTTGGTACGTGATAGAAGAGGGTACGTAATAGGAGAAATAGAGAGGTACGTGATAGGAGAAATAGAGAGGTACGTGATAGGAGAAAGAAGGGTACGTGATTAAGTGAATTGCAAAAGGGACACACTTATTATTCACTCCCTTTATTCCATCACCCGTCTCACCCATCAGGCACTCATATACCATCCATCATCCATTTACCCTCCAGTTAACACCCACCTATCAACCATTCACCCAGTCACCCTTCCATCCATCCACTTCCCACCCAGTTACCTCCCAATCAATTATTACAGTCTCTCTGCCAGTCATCTCTTAATTAACAACCATCAGTCACCCGTCAGTCACTCTTTACCACCTTCAGTCACTCACCACCTCATCGTCAGTCATCATCCACCCCTCTTCACCACCACCTCACCCGTCAGTCACTCACCACCTCATCCGTCAGTCATCATCCAACCCCCTATTCATCCACCACCTCATCCGTCAGTCTACCCCCCTATTCACCCACCCCCTCACCCGTCAGTCTACCCCCGTATTCACCCAACCCCTCACCCGTCAGTCACCCCTCATGACCACCAACCATCCCCTGGACCCACTAACGAGCACCACTGTCCAATATCCTCCCAATTATTACCCAGAATTGGAATCCTAAAAGTCACAGAGTCGGACCGTGTAGTGGTGGGAAGGGAGGAGGAGGAAAGAGAGAGAGAAGGAGGATGAAGAGGAGAGACAGAGGAGGAGGAGGAGGAGGAGAGACAGAGGAGGAGGAGGAGGAGGAGGAGGGGAGGATGAAGAGAGGAAGAGGAAGAGTTAATAAGAGAGGAAGAGGAGAGAATAGTGGGGATGTAAATTATGAAGGGAAGGATGAGAAGGGAGAAAGCAGTGTAAAAAGGGAGAACCTCAAGATTAAACGTAGAGGAAGAGACGCGAAAGTTGAGAGAGAGAGAGAGAGAGCAAGAGAAGACAGGGAAGGGTCAATAAGAGAAGGGAAACAGGGGCAGAAAGTGTACGAGAAAAAAAAAGGGAAGAGGGAGGGTTCAAGAAAAGGAGGAGAAAGGGAATGGGAAGAGAGGAAAGAGTAGGTAGGTGGAAGGGAGGAAGGAGGTAATTTGAATTTAACTAATTTCTTATTGAATAATGTACATTTAAATTACGTTTATATACATAATCTCCAAAGGAAAGAGAAGCCTAAGCTACCTCTACTCATACACAAAAAATTATACTGCATATATTAAGTAAAGACGAAAGGGGACCGTGAGGGAGTAAGGGGTATTTAGTTAGGAAGGTAGGAGGGTGGTGGTGGTGGTGGTGGTGAGAGGGAGGAATTGTCTGACATGCCGGTATGAGAATCCTGCAATCGAAGCCCAAATTGTCAGTGGCTGGTATTGAAGGTTTTAGAGCGAGAGTCGAGAGCTGACCTTTGTCCTGTCCTGATATGCACTACAACCCTTCCCTTCCCTGTCTTGTCCTAAAATGCACTATTACGACCCTCTCTTAGTTTGGCATTCCTTCCCTGCTTAAACCTCTCTCTCTCTCTCTCTCTCTCTCTCTCTCTCTCTCTCTCTCTCTCTCTCTCTCTCTCTCTCTCTCTTCTCATCTCTCTCTTCTCTCTCTCTCTCTCTCTCTTCTCTCTCTCTCTCTCTCTCTCTCTCTCTCTCTTCCTGTCCTTCCTTGCTATCTATCTGTCTCTCGCTTCCTGTCCTTCCTTGCTTCGTTCAGCGTATCTCATTTTCCTTGTGTTACTGTAGTATATTTCCTTCCTTGTTGTTCTGCCCTGGTCTGGTCTGTCACTGTCTCACATCTCATTGTTTATTTGAGAGCCCGTGTTCTGTCCTGCCTCACATTATAGTGTTAGAGTTAGTCTTATCTTGTCCTTGCCTTCCCTGCTCTGTCCTACCTTGAACTGCCCTGCCCTGCCCTCGCTTTTCATTCCTGCCTACCCTGTCTTTCTTTTCCCTACCCTACACTTCCTGCCCTGCCCTCACTTTCCATTCCCTATTCTGTTTTCCCCCTGCCCTGTGTCCTTTCCTTCTTCACCCTGTCGTCTGCCCCCCTACCATGCACTCCCTGACCTGCCTGTCCTGTCGTGACCTGCCTGCCTGCCTGTCCTGTCGTGACCTGCTTGCCTGCTTGTCCTGTCGTGACCTGCCTGCCTGTCTGCCTGCCTGTACTGCCCCATCCTCTACATCTCCGGCAACATAGAGCTGCCAATAGGATGGGACCATGAGGCTGATAATGCAATAACTGGACCAGTGCACACCACGTCAGTATAGGACCAGTTCCTTCCTTTCCTCCTCCTCTATATCATTTTACTCTTTAGCATTTGAGGTTGTTATTTCTGTAGTTATCATCAAGTCACGCTACTCATTAATACCTAAGCCCTTGATATTTGTTTTTTGTTTATACAAGCTTTGGTGCAATTAAAATGTCTTTGTGTATTCCTAGTGAATCTCTCGCTCTAGTTCCCATCAGTCTATTCTGTTTACTATTGAAAGAACTAAACTATTCAGGCAAATAATTATGAACTAACACAGCATCTCATAGAACTGTTCCATGTTGATGTATAAATATAGGAGCATGTCGGACCGTGAGTGTGTGTGTGTGTGTGTGTGTATGTGTTTGTGTGTGTGTGTATGTGTGTGTATGTGTGTGTGTGTGTGTGTGTGTGTGTGTGTGTGTGTGTGTGTGTGTGTGTGTGTGTGTGTGTGTGTGTAGTGTGTGTGTATGTGTTTATGTGTGTGTGTGTATATGTGTGTATGTGTGTGTGTAGATGTCCTGGACCACGGTAAGGGTATGCAGCCTATGTCTCGGGTAACGCATCATAAATTCAGGAAGCAGGTCACCTTTTTTTTCCACATTTATTTTTGTATTTATTTTTTCTTAAGCGTCAACGTACTTTGCATATTTCGAGAATGACAAAATGGTTCACCCGCTCCGACCGTGCTATAGAAATTAAGTTAATGTTAGGGTGGGCCGGAGGGAATAGTTTTTTTTTTTTTTTTTTTTTTTTTTTTTTTTTTTTTTTTTTTGAGAGCGTCCGAAAAAAAAAAAGTTTGTATTCGTTATATAATGCTTAAGTTTTCTAGAAAAATAAAGTTAGTTCAATATTCTTGCATATTTGAAATTTTATGGACGTCACTAAAACGTTTCTGTTTATTCAGTATACATTGATATTTTACAAATTTGGTGGTATAAATTTATAGATCGTGTTTATAGATTCATAATGTTGAGTAATTTCGATATATTTATAAGTCAAACGGGAGGGTCTGTTTCATGGCACGGTTTGAAGGAATTGAAGGAAACAGAAGCGTGAAGGACGAGGCTGTATTTCCCTGCTATGACCGTCCTTACCTCCCTTAACTCTGGTGTCATACTGTCCTAAATCCATACAACTCGTGCCTTCCTAATGCCCTTCCTGCCTTAAAGCCGACCTGCCTTTTGTATCACAGGCTTGTATCTTATTATCACTCACCGGGAACTTGTAATCTACTGCAGTTTACAAACCTTTGTATTTTCTTTATTATTGTTGCTCCTTGGTTTTCCTAGATATTATTATTATTGTCTTGTACTTTAGTTAGTCTCATTCCGTCTTTCCTTCAATCTCTTCTATCTCCTTACTGCCGTCTTCCTTCAATCACTCCTTTTCCTTACTGCCGCCTTTCTTCAATCACTCCTTTCCTTACTGCCGTCTTTCCTTCAATCTATCCTTTCCTTACTGCCGTCTTTCCTCCCATCTCTCCTTTCCATACTGCCGTCTTTCCTTCAATCTCTCCTTTCCTTACTGCGTCTTTCCTTCAATCTCTCCTTTCCTTGACTACCGTCTTTGCTCCAACTCTGCCTGCCTGCCTGCCTGCCTGCTGCCTACACATCTATTTCCCCCAATGTTTACATCCTCTCCTGCTTTCCCCTGAGTCCTCGTGCACCCCCTCCACAACCTTACCCATTCCTCCCCATCACTCCTCTGCTTCTTTTCCATCATCTCTTTTACCTCCTCTCTCTTACCTCCTCTCTCTTATCTCCACAACCTAACCCATTCCTCCCCACCACTCCTCTGCTTCTCTCCATCCTCTCTCTTACTCCCTCTCTCTTATCTCCTCTCTCTTACCTCCTCTCTTTTATACCTCCTCTCTCTTACGTCATAGTCTCGTATCTTGCTCATCTCCTTCTTTTTTTGCTATCTCACTTCTTATTCCCCCTTTAATCCCCACCACCTCACCCCTCCTCCTCCTCATCATCATCATCATATCACCCTCACTTACTCCCTCCTTCCTCTCACTACTAACCTTTACTGATATTCCTTTCACACCTCCGAGTAAAAAAAAAAAAAAAAAAAAAAAAAAAAAAAAAAATCACCCAAGCCGAATCAAAACAGTCCTCAGGTGTACAGGGGGTTTGTGGAGTCGAGGTGGGGGGGGGGGGGGGGGTAAGGGGGGTCTAGAATAGGTGGGGGGGTAGGGGAGGGTTTCGTTGTCGCCATTATAATGTGGAATAATGCCAGGTGGGGAATAGAAGAAAAAGCTTTTGTCTCTGCATTAACAATTAAGTGAGTCGGGTGCAGAATTAATTAAACCCTTTTATGGAAACGTCGCAAATGTCTTCATCACCTCTCCTCTCTCCGACAACCCCCCCCCCCTCCTCCCCCTTTGTGTCCCCACCCCCCTCTCAGCTACTCCCTCATTAACCTCACCCCATAGCCTAGTCCCTCGCTCTCTCTCTCTCTCTCTCTCTCTCTCTCTCTCTCTCTCTCTCTCTCCTCTCTCTCTCTCTCTCTCTCTCTCTCTCTCTCTCTCATTGTCCTGCCCCTCTCTCCCACCACCCTCCACCCACCCAGACCCGACCTTCATATGTTACCCTTTACCTTCTC
>JAWZYT010001522.1:7500-15000 GCA_034508575.1 Petrolisthes manimaculis
AACACATGCTAATACCCTTCTAACACATGCTAATACCCTTCTAACACATGCTAATACCCTTTTTCTATATCTTTCTAATACATACAGATGGCGAATGCGTTTATGTTAGCTTGGCCATATGGATTCACACGTCTAATGTCATCTTATTACTGGGACCAAAACTGGGTAGACGGTCAGGATAAGAATGACTGGATTGGACCTCCTATGGACGCCAGTGACAATATCATCGGTCCTTCTATAAACGCTGACCAGACGTGTGGTAATGGATGGATTTGTGAACATCGATGGAGACAAATTTACAACATGGTTCAATTTAGGAATGTCGCTCATGGTAGGTTGTGTGTGTGTGTGTGTGTGTGTGGGTGGGAGGGGATGGGTGAGGGTGGGGTTTGTTTGTTGGGGGAGGAGGTGGGGGCGGGTGTTTGTGTGTGTTTGTTGTGTGTGGGAGGGGGTATATTTAGGTGTGTTTTTGTGTGTGTGTGAGGGGGGTGTTTGTTGTTGTTGTTGTGTGTTTTGGGTGTGTGTTTGTGTGAGGGGGTATATATCTCTGTGTGTGTATTTGTTTTGTGTGTGTGTTTGTGTGAGGGGGTATATATCTCTGTGTGTGTATTTGTTTTGGGTGTGTGTTTGTGTGAGGGGGTATATATCTCTGTGTGTGTATTTGTTTTGGGTGTGTGTTTGTGTGAGGGGGTATATATCTCTGTGTGTGTATTTTTCTCTCACACACACACCTCTCTCTCCCATACAGGTACTGATATGAACGACTGGTGGGATAATGGTAATAATCAAATTGCTTTCTGTCGAGGTAACCGAGGCTTCATTGCCATTAACAACGAGGGATATGACCTTAAACAGTCATTACAGGTGAGTCCAGGTCACGTTAGGTCACGTTAGGTCACGTTAGGTTAGGTTACGTTAGGTTGGGTTAGGTTAGGTTAGGTTACGTTAGGTTAGGTTACGTTAGGTCAGGTTAGCTTAAGGTGGGTTGGTTTGGGAGGGGTTATGTTAGGTTAGGTTAGGTTACGTTAGGTTAGGTTACGTTAGGTTAGATTAGGTTGGGTTTGGGAGAGGTTAGGTTAGGTTGGGTTGGGATGGGTTAGGTTAGGTTAGGTTGGGTTTGGGAGAGGTTAGGTTAGGTTGGGTTGGGATGGGTTAGGTTACGTTAGGTTAGGTTAGGTTAGGTTAGGTTAGGTTAGGTTAGGTTAAGTTACGTTAGGTTAGATTAAGTTAGGTTAGGTTAGGTCAGGTTAGGTTGGGTTAGGTTGGTAGGAGTTACATTGAGATAGGTTGGTTTGGGATAGGTTAGGTTAGGTCAGGTCAGGTTAGGTTAGGTTAGGTTACGTTGGGTTAGGTTAGGTTAGGTTAGGTTACGTTAGGTCAGGTTAGGTTAAGTTAGGTTAGTTTGGGAGGGGTTAGGTTAAGTTAGGTTAGGTTAGGTTTGGGAGAGGTTAGGTTAGGTCAGCAGGTTATAAATCATCCCCTTCCCTCCCACCCCACCCCCTATCCTAAATCCCTCACCCCTCACCTCTCCCTCTCCCCTCTCTCTACCCACCCCCTCTCTCTCAACAATCCCCACCCCTCTCTCTACCACCCCACCCCTCTCTCCCCTCTCTCTACCCACCCCATCCCCCTACTCTCTCCCACCCCCTCTCTCTACCCCTCTCTCTCTCCTCTCTCCCCATCAGACGTGCCTCTCAGAAGGAAGTTACTGTGACGTAATATCAGGTAATAAGGAAAGTGGATCGTGTACAGGTAAAACCATCAATGTTGGTAGTGATGGTGTCGCCTATATAGAAATTACCACCATGGAAGATGATGGAGTTTTGGCTATACATGCTGAAGTGAGTATTGTGTATTTTATGTTATTTATATTTATAGTGAGTAGTTTGTTATGTTATGTTATGTTATTTATAAGTTAGTATTTATATTTTGATGCTGAAGTGAGTATTGTTATGTTAATGTTATTTATATTTATAAGTTAGTATTTATATTTTGATGCTGAAGTGAGTATTGTTATATTATGTTATGTTATTTATAATTAGAAGTGTTATGTTCTGTTATGTTACGTTTGATGGAGTTTTGGCTATACATGCTGAAGTGAGTATAGTGTATTTTATGTTATTTATTGTGAGTAGTTTGTTATGTTATGTTACGTTATTTATAATTAGAAGTGTTATGTTATGTTCTGTTATGTTCTGTTCTGTTATGTTACGTTTGATGGGGTTTTGGCTATACATGCTGAAGTGAGTATTGTTATGTTATGTTATTGTTATTTATATTTATAGTGAGTAGTTTGTTATGTTATGTTATTTATTTATAATTAGAAGTTCAAGTTTGTTTGCTTGTGTTGTTTGTTTATTTATTTGTTTGTTTGTTTGTTTGTTTATTTATTTGTTTATTTGTTTGTATGTTTGTTGATTTATTTGTTTACACTTTTAATATATATAATAATAGTTGTTCTGTTTGTTTGTTTATTTATTTATTTATTTGTTTGTTTATTTATTTATTTATTGTTTGTTTGTTTATTTGTTTACACTTTTAATATTTATAATAATTGTTGTTCTGTTTGTTTGTTTGTTTATTTACATTTTTATATATATATATAATTATTGTTTTGTTTTGTTTGTTTTGTTTACACTTTATTTTTATTTATTTTCTTCTTTTCTTTCTTTTCAACAGTCCAAGATTTAAGGAAGAATGGAAGAGGAGGGAGTGACATCTTACAAGTTAACACACACACACACACACACACATATACATACACATATATATACATACACACACACATATATACATACCTATTCTCTCTCTCTCTCTCTTTCTCTCTCTTATACATACACACTCTCTCTCTAACACACACACACACACACACACACAGATCAAGGAAGGGTGATAAAATTAATCAAACATTTTTAAATTAAGAAGGAAATTATTTTGTGTGTTGGTAAATCTGGAGAAACTGAATCCTCCAAAACAACAACAACAACAACAACAACAAACAACAACAACAACAACAACAACAAACAACACGTGACAACCAGCAGTGATGCCAACTCAGCATATTATCCATTACATCAATAAAGATTATATATTCTACACATTATCTAACACAAAATAATATAATAAGAAAAATTAATTAAAACATGACAAAAATAACTATACTCATTTGACCTTCATAATTATCTGATTGGTTGATTGATAACTGTTCGTGTGGCTTTCTTTAATTAAATTGATATTGAGTTTGTTTACATTCTGTTCCTCTCTTTAATTAATATTGATGAAAATTACCAACATTAAAATATAAATTAAGTTTCCATTGCTATACGGTACTACAGAAATTATGATAAACTGATAAAATTTCACAATATATATCTTACGTTGGGACATAACCTATTCACTATATCTTTGTTTTATAGTCAATATAAACTATTTAGAAGCTAATGGAACAATAAATAAGGAACAATAGCTAATAAACTACACTTTACAAACTCTATTTATAGTTCAATTCTTTGTATATTAAAAAAAAAAACATCCAAAATAGTATACAATTCACTCAATGTTGATCAGCTAAAGTCAATGTTGCCAGGTACAGGGAAATTTATCTGTTTTTAGGGAATTTCGAAAGTCAGTGTTGCCAGGTGCAGGGAAATTTATCTGTTTTAGGGAATTTCGTAAGTCAGTGTTGCCAGGTGCAGGGAAATTTATCTGTTTTTTAGGGAATTTCGAAAGTCAGTGTTGCCAGGTGCAGGGAAATTTATCTGTTTTAGGGAATTTCGAAAGTCAGTGTTGCCAGGTGCAGGGAAATTTATCTGTTTTTTAGGGAATTTCGAAAGTCAGTGTTGCCAGGTGCAGGGAAATTTATCTGTTTTTTAGGGAATTTCGAAAGTCAGTGTTGCCAGGTGCAGGGAAATTTATCTGTTTTTAGGGAATTTCGAAGTCTACACAGGGAAATAATTTACAGCTCGTTCAAGAGTAAACAGGGAAATTTCTATAAGACCTACTAATACCTAAGAGAGGAAGAAACGAGAGAGAGAAAAGTGAAATAGAAGGGAAAGAGAGGGAGAGAAAAGAAACGAGAGAGAGAGGGAGAGAAAGAAACGAGAGAGAGAAAAGGGAGAGAGAGAGAGAGACGAGAAAAGGGAGAGAGAGGGAGAGAAAAGAGAAGGGAGAGAGAGGGAGAGAAAGAAACGAGAGAGAGAGGGAGAGAAAGAAACGAGAGAGAAAAGAGAGAGGGAGAGAAAGAAACGAGAGAGAGAAAAGGGAGAGAGAGAGAAAGAAATGAAAGAGAAAGAGAGAGAGAACAATGATGTCACTATCAGCTGACTGTGTGTGTGTATGTATGTATGTGTCACGTGTGTATGTATGTGTGTACGTGTGTATGTATGTGTGTACGTGTGTATGTGTGTATAGTGGTGGGAGGGGCCAAACCAACATCATGATAACACACACACACACATATACACACACACATGACTATAGGCTTTAGTTAGTATTCTGTGTGTGTGTGTAACTGTGTGTGTGTGTGACTGTGTGTTAAATAATAATTACAGTATAATTATATACTAGTAATAATAACAAACACACACACACACAACCATTACATCTTAATTACAATATAATATAAATAATATCCAAACACACACAAACATTACATTTTAATTACAATATAATAACATTAATAATAAACAAACACACATATAAAAAACAAACACACACACACACATACAAAACACATCTTTAAAATCAATATAATAGAAATAATATCCAAACACACACATGTACACACATTAATTAAAAAACACATAAATCAACACCAAAAAACACACATAATAATAATAATAATAATAATAATAATAATAACCAAACACACAACACACACACACCTAAATCAACACACACACACACAAACACACCTAAATCAACACAAACACACACACAAACACACACACAGCTCAACATGGAACGTCAACAACAACAACAACAACATACGTGTCCAATCAACATCAATAACAACAAAGTTTTCCTGGTGTTTGTTTATTGTTGTTTGTTGTCGTGTGTAACAACAACAACAACAATAACACCTGTAATTAATAACACACAAACACCTGTAATTAATAACACATCACCTGTCACTAACACACCTGTTGTTGGACTTAATATTTCACCTGCTGGACTTAATATTACGTCTGCTAGACTTGAAGATAGTGATAATTCATCTTTTGGACTGAAAAATACGTCTCCTGGACTTAATATTACACCTGCTGGACTTATTATTACGTCTGCTGGACTTCAAGATATTAATATTACGTCTGCTGGACTTCAAGATAGTGATAATTCATCTTTTGGACTGAATATTACGTCTCATGGACTGAAAATTACACCTGCTGGACTTGAAGATATTAATATTACGTCTATTTCTAAGTCTCCTGGACTTCAAGATATTAATAATACACCTGCTGGACTTGAAGATATTAATATTACGTCTATTTCTTCACCTGCTGGACTGAAAAATCTTTATAATGATAATACATCATCATTAAGTGATAATAATAACAATAATAATGATGATGATATATTAAATGCATTATATTCAGAAAATGTTATTAAATCATCATCATTAAATTCAGAAAACGTAATTAAATCATCATCATTAAATTCAGAAAACGTAATTAAATCACCATCATCATTATTAAATTCAGAAAACATTATAAATTCATCATTATTTTATAGTTTTTCTCCTAATGAGTTGAGTTTAGAATGTGGTGACTTAGTGAATGTTACGTTACATCTGAACGGCAGCGTACACACACACGTCACACTCACCTTATATCTCACACAACCCCATGTAGCTAATCTATATTATAACAACAATAATAATAGTAACGACAACAACATAAACAACAGTAACGGTAGCGACAACAATGACATAAAAAGCGACAACAACAACATCACAGGTCCCAACAACAACATAAACAGCGACAACGACAACATAAACAATGACATAAACAGCGACAACGACAACAATAACATCAATAACAACAGCAACATCAGCGACAACAACAACAACATCGCAGGTCCCAACAACAACAACAACATCGCGAGTCCCAAAAACAACAATATCAACAACAACATCAGCGACAACAACAACAACATCAGCAACAACATCACGGACCCCAACAACAACAACAACGACGACAACAACAACAACATAACCATCACGTTTGGCCCCGGTGCCGTTCCGTCCGAGTACCTTGTGACTCTGATTGGGGTGTCTGGTGTCGGGGTCGGACGCACCACCCTGGTCATGAACGTCACCCCCCCCCCCTCGGCACCGCTCCGTCAACAGGTCAACATGTCCGCCGCCGGGTCGTGGGAGTTCGTGCGCGTGTCCGTGTCGCATACCCGCGGCCTCGACTATCTCAGTGATGTGGTCGGATGGGTGTATTTTGTAGCTTGGTCTGTTTCCTTTTACCCGCAGGTCAGTACCCGTTCTATTCACAGGTATTAGGTTAGGTTAGGTCAGGTTTGGTTAGGTCAGGTCAGGTTAGGTTAGGTTAGGTTAGGTATGGTTAGTTTAGGTTAAGGTTAGGTTAGGTCAGGTTAGGTTAGGTTAGGTTAGGTTAGGTTAGGTTAGCATTGGTTAGGTCAAGTTAGGTCCCATTAGGTTAGGTTAGGTCAGGTAAGGTCAGGCTAATTTCAAAATGTTCCACAAGTACCATAGAAGAAAATAGTCTTAGAATGTTATAAATAAGTGGGTAATGAAGGTAGAAAAGAAAAAAAACGTATGCAATGAACGTCAATTCCTTAAACATTTACTCAATGCAACAAATGTCAATTCTTTCAACTTTTACCCTGTGCAACATTTACCTTATGCATCATTTACCCTATGCAATAAATGTCAATTATTTAAACATTTACCATATGCCATAAACATCAATAATTTAAACATTTACCTAATGCCATAAACGTCAATAAAATAAACATATACCCTATGCCATAAACATCAATAAAATAAACATATACCTAATGCCATAAACGTCAATAAAATAAACATATACCTAACGCCATTAACGTCAATAAAATAAACATTTACCCTATGCCATAAACATCAATTCTTTCAACATTTACTATATGCAATAAACATCAATAAAATAAACATATACCTAATGCCATAAAGGTCAATAAAATAAACATATACCTAATGCCATAAAGGTCAATAAAATAAACATATACCTAATGCCATAAAGGTCAATAAAATAAACATATACCTAATGCCATAAACGTCAATAAAATAAACATTTACCGTACGCCATAAACGTCAATAAAATAAACATATACCGTATGCCATAAACGTCAATAATTTATACATTTACCATATGCAACATTTACCATATGAAATAAACATCAATAATTTCAACATTTACCCTATGCCATAAACGTCAATAAAATAAACATATACCCAACGCCATAAACGTCACTAATTTAACCCCTACAGGTGTA
>JAWZYT010001522.1:22500-37500 GCA_034508575.1 Petrolisthes manimaculis
TAGCTATTTCTATCTGTCTATCTATCTCTATTTATCTATCTAACTATCGCTCTATCTATCTATTTATCTATTTCTATATATCTAACTATCGCTCTATATATCTATCTATCTATCTATCTATTTCTATCTATCTATATTTAACAATCTACAAAACAGAATATATATCTGTAATTTATATACTGTATATATTTAAACCTGTGAATATATATCTATAATATTATATACAGGGTGTCCCGTAAGGGGGTGTGGGAGTAGGGGACAGGCTTGGGGGGGGGGTTTGGGGGGTGCGGGTGTAGGGGACAGGCTTGGGGGGGTTAGGGGGTGTGTGGGAATAGGGGACAGGCTAGGGGGTGTTAGGGAATAGGGGACAGGCTTGGGGGGGGGGGGGAATAGGGGGACAGGCTTGGGGGGGTGTTAGGGGTGTGTGGGAATAGGGGACAGGCTTGGGGTGGGTGGGAATAGGGGACAGGCTTAGGTGTGTGTGGGAATAGGGGACAGGCTTGGGGGGGTGTTAGGTGTGTGTGGGAATAGGGGACAGGCTTGGGGGGGTGTTAGGGGTGTGTGGGAATAGGGGACAGGCTTGGGGGGGTGTTAGGGGTGTGTGGGAATAGGGGACAGGCTTGGGGGGGGTGTTAGGGGTGGGTGGGAATAGGGGACAGGCTTGAGGGGGGGGTTTGGGGGGTGCAGGAATTACTAAAGGCCATATGAAGAAAATGGTATTAATCATTAAAGTGAAATAATGGAATAAGATAAAAAAATACAAGTGCCATTGAAAAGACAGACAATAAAAAAATGATGAGAAAAAATAATATGTAAAATAAAAAAATAAAAGCCATATGAAGAAAATGGTATTAATTATTAAAGTGAAATAATGGAATAGGATAAAAAAATATATATATATATACCAAAAAAAAAAGTGCCGATGAAAAGACAAACAAAACATAAACAACAGCAACTCAAACAACAACAAACAAACAACAACGACAACAACACCTATAGACACAGGCAGCGTGGGTCAAGGAACAACACGTGGAACAATTTACTTACATTATTAAGTATTAAAAAACAGGTATATTTTTATTAATTTAATGCATTTATATTATTATTTATAGCCTGGGGATTATACACTAAAGTCTTTATATAATAATACTTATTATTAGTTATTAATTATAGTCTTTTATGTTGTTAAATATATATTAGTTAGTTAGTAAATATATATTTTTTAATTAACTCGTTCAATTACTTTTTATATTAAGATTTATTATACTTTGAAGTCTTTTATATAACAATACTTATTATTTATATAACAATACTTATTATTTATAGTCCTGGATGTTGTTAAATATGTGTTGTAAGTTAGTTATGGTAATTCTGTATAATTGATGCACGTGTTTTTTTTTGTTTTTTTTCCTGCCTATTTTTGGTTGTATTAATTAGTGAATATAATGAATTTAATGGATGGGTAAATTTACAGTAAACGTGGGTTGAGTAAAATGTGTGGTATTTTTACAGTAAACCTGGGTTGAGTAAAACGTGTAAATTAGTCTGTTTTACCACTAATTAGGACCATTCTAAGACTATTTTCTTCAATGGTGTTTCTCTCGGAAATCCCCCGTTTTCGAGATATGCCCAGTTTTCATACCCCATACAAACTTTGGGGAGAGCCTGGGAATCCGGGGTTTTGGGTGGGAGAAAACACACTATGTACAGCCGGCAGCATAAATTCGCGTCCATCTAAGTTAATGTATCTAATAATGCTAATATGACCAGATAGTTGCATTTTGAATCTGTTTTTTATTCTAACAACATATGTAATTTACCATATGAGGACTATATCTATCATCTCTGCATTAAAATTGTATTGCAACATTACTATAGCTAATACATATGTAGGTGGAAATGAAGCGAACTTATGCTGTCGACTGTACACTATGGCGTTGCCTTTATAATATGTAATTGTCTTAAATAAACACTTGAAACCGGAAATAAAAGCGAAATAACAAAGTTTTGGAGACCGATACAATAAAATACAATTATAGCCCAAACAGCAGCGTTACAACACGTGTTGGCTTGGGTTGGGCTAGATATTCAAATAAAATGGTTATTTTGGGAATTAGTATTACCTAACCTGACCTAACCTAACCTAGACCACGCCAGACTACCGGGACCTAACCTGGGCTAACTACCGGGCCTAACCTGGGCATAAAACCGGTATAACAAATAGAAGAAGTTACCGGGTAAATATCCAGGAACGTAGATGGATGTGGTAATTATTATTATTATTATTACAGTATTATTATTATTATTACCGTATTATTATTATTATTACAGTATTATTATTATTACAGTATTATTATTATTATTATTATTATTACAGTATTATTATTATTATTATTAGTACAGTATTATTATTATTACAGTATTATTATTATTATTATTACAGTATTATTATTATTATTATTATTATTACAGTATTATTATTATTATTATTACATTATTATTATTATTATTATTATTACAGTATTATTATTATTATTATTACAGTATTATTATGATTATTACAGTATTATTATTACAGTATTATTATTATTATTATTATTATTATTATTATTATTACAGCCTTCCGTCACGATGGTAAAGAGGAGGAATCGCCACAAACGTCCGATTGACGACGACACACGACCTAAATGGAATTCCAACTTTGTACGACGCAAAGAGAAAATAAAACTTGAGAGATTGAGACAGAGAAACCCACAAGTATGTTTATCATTATTATTATTAGTAGTAGTAGTATTATTATTGTTGTTGTTATCAATGTATATTAAAAAAATACTTTAACACAATATATATCACCTTTACACAATATATATCACTTTAACACAATATAATTTCCTTTTCAACACAATATATATCGATTTAACCAGTGGCGGATTTAGGGGGGGGCCGAGTAGGCCATGGCCTAGGGCCCCGCGAAATACAACCAAGGACTCCATAGAAAGACCAAGTTGAACCAGACATGCTTCAATAAATTGAATATTGCTTTAAAAGTTCATTTATTTTAACGCTTCGCTCGTCCATTGATATGACGGCCCCGCAAGGTCACCCGCACAACCTAAATCCACCCCTGACTTTAACCCAATATATATCACCTTAAAACAATATATATTTCTACATGCTACTTACTATATCACTTTAATACAATATATATCACCCTAACACAATATATATCACTTTAACACAATATATGAGGCGCGTGGTGACATAGGGAGCTAAGCGCCGAAAATAAAAAACGGAGAAAAACGCGATCAAAGTTTTGCGACTTTCAGAATGTGATATCTCCGGAACGGATTAAGATAGAAAGCTCATTTATGTCTTAAATGAAAGTTTAGGAAGTCTACTTTAAGTCTGCCATAACATTTAGCTTGTTATCTTAACACTTTCTGAAAGAGCAAACTATGAACGCGTTTTTATCCTATTTTATTTTTATATTTTTTTTATAACGCTTAATAACACGTCCCTAATCCCCAGAAACTTTTTTTAATTATACATTTTATTACCTTCCTTGATATCAGACACTATAATTCTATCAGTGGTTACGTTAGGTTTCGTTCACATCAGATTTCTTTAATAAAAATACGATAATAACAATAAAGATAATAGAAACATGTTATTCACCTCGAATGCATTAATATTAATGTAGGTAATATCAGAGTAGGTAAAATGGTTGATGCCATTGTAGTGTAGAAGGTAATAATCCAAGCGTAAACACACAAAAAAAGGAAAATACACGGACAAGAATAATCCAGGCGCGCCGCGTGGGTGGGAGACTGGCTGGGAGAGAGGAGGGAGGGTGAGGGAAGAATGGCGAGCTCTAATTGGCCCAATTTTGCCGAGGCGGTACTGTAGACAGGCTGCCATTGGTCAGCCCGGGCGGCCATCCTTACCACCAACACCATAACAATAACATGACGCTTAGTTCCCGCTCCTGACTCACTGGGGACGCGACAGACCCGCACATGTTAAGGGCGATTTTACCTTCTCTTTTCCGTCATTTTCGACCTTGTTGGTGTCGGCGTTTAGTACTGGCGGTTACAATCTCTGGAACTAGAGGCTTGGGAGAAGATAATGCTATAATGGTACTTTGTTCTGCTTCCCACTTCAATGTGGGACAAGAGAAAATCTGGCGTTTAGTTCCTGGGTTGAGACCCGGCCCGCCATGACAAACCTTCATACGCCGCGGGCGATATACCCTTCTCTTTCCCGCGATTTTCGACTATGTTGTAGTTGTCGGATGGTTCTGGCAGTTACATCCTTGGAAAGTAGAGGCTTTGGGGAAGAACATGATGTACTTAACTCAATTTCGACCTGGGTGGCGCTTAGCTCCCTATGTCACCACGCGCCTCATATATCACCCTAACACAATATATATCACTTTAACACAATATATATCACCTTAACACAATATATATTTCCACATGCTATTTACTATATCACTTTAACACAATATATATCACCCTAACACAATATATATCACTTTAACACAATATATATCACCTTAAAACAATATATATCACCCTAACACAATATATATCACCTTACTATACAACCCTAACTTCCCCTAGATGTACGAGCGTCTACAGAAGATGAGAGAGAGGTCCTGGAGTCGTCACCTAGACATCACTACAGGGATTGTTAAACTCTCCAGTATTCCACACGGCTTCTTCACTGAACAGATGAGGAAATATTTCACACAGTTTGGTGAAGTGACCAGAGTTGTACATGTTAGGAGTAGAAAGGTGAGTTAGTATTTATTAGTTATAGATTAAAGTTATTAAGATATATAATAATAAATAATGTAATAATAAATAAAGTAGAAAGGTGAGTTAGTATTTATTAGTTATGTATTAAATTTATTAGTATATATAATAATAAATAAAGTAGAAAGGTGAGTTAGTATTTATTAGTTATGTATTAATTAAATTTATTAGTATATATAATAATAAATAATATAATAATAAATAAAGTAGAAAGGTGAGTTATTATTTATTAGTTATGTATTAAATTTATTATTTATTAAGATATTTCATTACTAAACAAATAAAAAGGTACATGTTAGAAGTAGAAAGGTGAGTTATTATTTATTAGTTATGTATTAAAGTTATTAAGATATATAATAATAAGAGTCGTACATGTTAGATATTATTTATTATTTATCTATTAAATTTATTAATATATATAATAATTAGAGTTGTACATGTCAGAAGTAGAAAGGTGAGATAGTATTTATTAGTTATGTATTAAAATTATTAAGATATTTCATTAGTAAACATACATATTTTATTTTACATACTGTATTTTCTTTTATGTATATTTTTATGTACACTCTCCTCTCTTTTTATGTGAGTTTAAATTATGCGAATTTGAAATAGTGCGTATCATGAAAAAAATTAAATAAATGTAATTTACAGGAACTTAAAATAACAGGAACCATTAGGCTCCATTTTCAAGTTAAAGTACCATTATTTCTTATGGAAATGTACAATTTACTTTATGCAAAATTCACTTTATGCGACACAACCCTTCACCAACCTATAATGTAATAAAAAAAGAGCACAGTGTATTGTATATATTTTCTTTTATATATATTTTCTTTTATATATATTTTCCTTTATATATATTTTCTTTTATATATATTTTCTTATATATATATTTTCCTTTATGTATATTTTCTTTTATATATATCTTCTTATATATATATCTTCTTTTATATATATTTTCCTTTACATATATTTTCTTTTATGTATATTTTCATGTATTTACGTATGGTATAATTTACAGAGTGGTCGTAGTTGTGGTTGGGGTTTGGTTGAATTTAAGTTACCTGAGATTGCCAAGGTTGTCGCTCACACCATGGACGGATATCCACTCTTTCAACACGTATTAAAATGTGAGTACACCAACGAATTAATAAATGTTAAGATGTGAGTAATGTAACAATGTGTAAATAATAAATGGATAACCTCTTTTTCCTAGGTAAGCTCATTCAGTTTTGTTTTCTTTTTCATATACAGTGAAAGCTCTTTTTTTCCGGCATTCTGTTTATCGGCAACTTTCCGTAAAAATAAAAAAAAATAAAAAAATATATAAATCTAACTTAGCCAAAAAGAGCTACTACACTCACCCACTCAGAGTACAGTGTTAAAAGTGAAGAGAAATGTACTTTACAATTGTAAATATAGTATTACATATATAAGTTCATTCATTTTTTTTTTTTCATATATAAGGTCATTTTTTTTTTTTCATATATAAGGTCATTCATTCTCTTTCTTTTTTAATAGCTAAGGTCAATAATTCTCTTTTTTATCTTTTAGTTTTTTATATATATGGTCACACACTCTCCCTCTTTTTTATATATAAGGTCACACACACTACCTCTTTTTTATATATAAGGTGAATAATTATCTTTCTTTTTAATAGCTAAGGTCAATCACTCTTTTAAATAACTAAGGTCAATAATTCTCTTTTTTTACTTTTTCATATATAAGGTGAATAATTTTTTTGTTTTTCATATATAAGGTGAATAATTCTCTTACTTTTCCATATATAAAGTCAATAATTCTCTCTTTTTATCTTTTAGTTTTTCTATATATAAGGTCAATAATTCTCTTACTTTTTCATATATAAGGTGAATAATTCTCTCTTTCTTTTTTATATATAAGGTCAATAATTCTCTCTCTTTTTAATAGTTAAGGTCAATATTTTGTTTTGTTTTTCATATATAAGGTCAATAATTCTCTTTTTATCTTTTTGTTTTTCATATATAAGGTCACACATATAATAAGGTTTTTCATATATAAGGTCACACACACTCCCTCTTTTTGATATATAAGGTCAATAATTCTCTTTCTTTTCCCCAGGTAAGATCACACACACACACACACTCTCTCTCTCTTTCATATACAAGGTCACACACTCTCCCTCAATAATTATCTTACTTTTCCCTATATAAGGTGACTAATTCTCTTTTACTTTTTAATATATAAGGTCAATAATTCTCCTTCTTTTTAATATATAAGGTGAATAATTATCTCTTACTTTTTGATATATAAAGTGAGTAATTATCTCTCTCTGTATTCCCCAGGTAAGGTAATTCCCCCAGAGAAGCCTTGGCCCAACAAGTACCTAAGGAACTACTGGTCGGATATTACTGACAAGAAATACCCGGGACTACGAATTAGTCAACGTACTGTCAATCAGGTCAGTACATGGAGAGATAGATAGATAGATAGATAGATAGCGAGAGAGAGAGAGAGTGTGTGGAGAGGTAGATAGATAGATGGATAGATAGTGTGGAGAGGTAGATAGATAGAAAAATATGATAAAGGCTGTAAATAGATATGATTGATAGATAGATAGTGTGGATAGGTAGATAAATAGTGTGGATAGATAGATAAATAGTGTGGAGAGGTAGATAGATAGATGGATGGAGAGGTAGATAGATAGTTTTGATAGTGTGGAGAGGTAGATAGATAGAAAAATATGATAAAGGCTGTAAATAGATATGATTGATAGATAGATAGTGTAAATAGATAGGTTTGATAGTGTAGAGAAGTAGATAGGTTTGATAGATAAATAGAGAGTGAGGTGAAGTAGATAGATAAGTTTGATAGGTAGAGAGATATAGATAACAGTGTAGATAGATAGATAGATAGATATAAATAGTGTGAAGATAGATAGATATAAAAATTTTCTCACTTTTATATGGTAACATTTTCTCCTCTCTCTTTTTTCTCTGGCAACAGTTGATAAATAGATAGAATAGATACTGTAGAGAAATAAATTAAAAATAGATAAACATAATAGATAGATATAAAAATTTTCTTCTCACTTTTATCTGGTAACATTTTCTGCCCTCTCTTTTATCTGGCAACAGTTGATAGATAGACAGATAAATATGATAGATACCGTAGAGAAAAAAAAAATAAAAAAAAATATAGATATAAACATTTTCTCCTCATTTTTATCTGGTAACATTTTCTGCCCTCTCTTTTATCTGGCAACAGTTGAACAAAAGACTCGGACTGATAGATACTGTAGAGCAATAAAAAAATAGATAGATAAATATAAACATTTTTTTCTCCACTTTTATCTGGTAACATTTTCTGCCCTCTCTTTTATCTGGCAACAGTTGAACAAAAGACTCGGACTGATAGATATGATAGATACTGTAGAGCAATAAAAAAAATAGATAGATAGATAGATATAAACATTTTTTTCTCCACTTTTATCTGGTAATATTTTCTGCCCTCTCTTTTATCTGGCAACAGTTGATAGATAGACAGATAAATATGATAGATACCGTAGAAAAAGAAAAATAGATATAAACATTTTCTCCTCACTTTTATCTGGTAATATTTTCTGCCCTCTTTTATCTGGCAACAGTTGAACAAAAGACTCGGACTGATAGATACTGTAGAGCAATAAAAAAAAAATAGATAGATATAAACATTTTCTCCTCACTTTTATCTGGTAATATTTTCTCCTCTCTCTTTTATCTGGCAACAGTTGAACAAGAGACGTCGCCTTAAACAACAGAACACCCGTGAACATCGCCTGGTGAAGCGGTACGAGAGGAAGATGTGTGTACTCAATAAACTTGGTATTAACGTCAACCCACTTGGTATCACTGTCAACACTGAGGGCCAGAAAGAGGTGAGTTGTGGGGGGGGGGGTAGGGGTGAGTTGGGGGGGGGGTAGGGGAGAGGGAGGTATTATTATATTTCAATTAGTATTATTATTATTATATATTTTAAGTATTATTTATATGTTATAAGTATTATTATATATTATAAGTATTATTATATATTATAAGTATTATTATAAGTATTATTATATTATTATAAGTATTATTATATATTATAAGTATTATTATAAGTATTATTATATATTTTAAGTATTATTATATGTTATTAGTATTATATATATTATTTTAAATGATGTTGAAACAGAACCTCATGGATGACGATGAAAATATGGATGAAGAAGAGGAAGAGGAAGAGGATGAAGATGAGGAAGTGGAGGTGGATGAAGATGAGATGGCAATACTGATGAAGGAAGGAGAAGAAGAAGAAGAAGACGATAAAGAAGAAGAGGAGGAGGCTGTATACTGGACTGATAAAGAAGAAGAAGAGGAGGAAGAAGAAGAAGATGACCAAGAGATGCAGAAAGCCAAACAACAACTAGCTACAAAGGTAAACAAAAATATATTGAAGGTAAACAAAAATATATTAAAGGTAAACAAAATAATATTGAAGGTAAACAACAATAATATAGGGAAATATTGAAAGTAAACAAAAATAATAGAGGGAGATATTGAAGGTAAACACACACACGCACACAGTACATACACACACACAGTACACACACACACACACACACACACAGTACATACACACACACAGTACATACATACATACACACATACACACACACACACACAGTACAAACACACACACAGTACACACAAACACACACACACACACAAACAACTGGACTTTATATTCATACGTGACTTTACTTTTTCAGATTAAAACGGCACTGTCCAAAATGACGGGAAAAAATAATGAGAAGGAAGAAGAAGAAGAGGAGAAGGAGGAAGAGGAAGAAGAAGAGGAGGAAGAAGAAGAGGAGGAGAAGGAAGAGGAGGAGGAGGAGGAGGAGGAAGAAGAAGAGGAGAAGGAAGAAGAAGAGGAGGAGGAGGAGGAGGAGAAGTTAATAATGGAAGTTGATGAGAGTGATGAAGAGATCCAGTTCAAGACGCCACCTCAGGCTGTCAAGAAGTTCGTCAAGATGGCCGCCGTCACGTCCGCCGCCGCCGCGTCAACAACAACAGACGACGACGATTCCAAGGCACCGATAACGACAACACCAAAATCTGCTAAAGGAATGACACCAAAAACCGCTATAAAGACGCCAAAATCTTCTATAGAAACGCCGAAATCTGCTATAAAGACGCCGAAATCTGCTATAAAGACGCCGAAATCTGCTAAAGGAATGACACCAAAAATTGCTAAAGGAATGACGCCAAAAACTGCTATAGAAACACCACCAAAATCCGCTAAAAACCCAGCAGCAGCAACACCAAAAACTGCTAAAACAACTCCCCAAAAATCTGCTATAGAAACACCAAAAACCGCTAAAGGAATGACGCCAAAAACTGTTATGGAAACACCAAAACCTGCTAAAGGAATGACGCCAAAAACCGCTATAGAAACACCCAAAACTGCTAAAGGAAAGACGCCAAAATCTGCTAAAAAGAATGCATTGGGAAGCGCTAAAAAGAGAACCTTGGAAGCTGACGACGACGACGTAACAACAACAACAACACACAAAATAGTGATTGATGCGAGTGTAGATGGTGATGGTGAAATGAATAGTGTAGATGATGGTGGTGAAATGAATGGTGGTGATGGTGGTGGTGAAATGAATGGTGTTGGTGATGGTGAAATTGAAGACACACCAACACAAACAATAACACCTCCTGCCCCAAAGATGTTGAAAATGACGCCCAAACAAACCCCAGGAAAGTTAGCCAAGACTCCAAAAACTCCCAAACAAACTCCAGGAAAGGCAATGCAAACTCCAAAAACGCCCAAACAAACTCCAAAAACACCCAAACAAACACCGGAAAAGGTAATGCAGACTCCAAAAACTCCGGGAAAGCTGGCCAAGACTCCAAAAACTCCAGGAGTGTTAGCCAAGACTCCAAAAACTCCAGGAGTGTTAGCTAAGACTCCAAAAACTCCAAAACAAACTCCAGAAAAGTTAGCCAAGACTCCAAAAACTCCAGGAGTGTTAGCCAAGACTCCAAAAACTCCGGGAGTGTTAACCAAGACTCCAAAAACTCCAGGAGTGTTAGCCAAGACTCCAAAAACTCCGGGAAAGCTGGCTAAGTCTCCAAAAACTCCGGGAAAGCTGGCTAAGTCTCCAAAAACTCCGGGAAAACTGGCCAAGACTCCAAAAACTCCGGGAGTGTTAGCCAAGACTCCAAAAACTCCAGGAGTGTTAGCCAAGACTCCAAAAACTCCGAAATTAAAGACTGATGCCTAAGCTGTAACAGAGAAGGGAACAATTGAGGAACCTGTGATGGTGTATGAAAATTGGAGACTACTGATTCCTCCTGACTATACCAACAAACAAACTCCTTCCATATTGGTGTGTATGTGTGTGTCGTGACAGGCATGGGGGGGGGGTGTAGAAAGCCTGTCCCCTATTCCCACATCTCCCCTAACCCCCCTCCAGCTTGTCCCCCTACTCCTGCACCCCCCAAAACCCCCCTAACCCCTTTCCAAGCCTGTCCCCTTAATTAAATCTTGCAATTGGTTATTCATTGCAATTATTTATCATGCAATTGTTTATCATTCTGTTAATTAAATCTTGTAATTGTTTATTCATTGCAATTATTTATCATTCTAAACAAACCCACATGGAAAAAAAATATAATGGTAGTATTAATATTAACGATGTCACTATGGTATGCAAGAATATCCATGGTGTAGTACTGATACGATGGCTGTGTTATTTGTCCACGGTGTCGTCGTATCGGTACTACACCATGGTATGCAAGAATATCCATGGTGTAGTACCGATACGACGGCTGTGTTGTCCTGCAATTACTACACTATGGTATACAAAAATATCCATTGTTATTGATGTCTAATTTTTGGTCTTTCCTGTAATTGTTTTGTAATGGTCGGTCCTTCTTGTAATGGTTTTGTAATGTTCGGTCTTTTCTGTAATTGTTCTGTAATGTTTGGTCTTTCCTGTAATTGTTTTGTAATGGTTCGGTCTTTCCTGTAATTGTTCTGTAATGTCTGGTCTTTCCTGTAATGGTCTGGTCTTTCCTGTAATTGTTTTGTAATGGTCTGGTCTTTCCTGTAATTGTGTTGTAATGTTTGGTCTTTCCTGTAATTGTGTTTTAATTTTTGGTCTTTCCTGTAATTGTATTTTTTTAATTAATGAGGTATTGACAGTAACACTAAATTATAATAAGAGATACAAAGATATGAAATGATTACTTTATTTGTGAAGGCAGGTGGTTAGTTAAACTTTATAATTATATATATATAACTTGTAAACACCTACACTACAATCACACACACACACACATACACACATACATACACACACACACACATACATGCATACATACATAAACACACACACACACACATACATACATAAACACACACATACACAAACACATACATACACACATACACATACACACACACACACACACACACATAAACATACATACATACATACATAAACACACACACACACATACATACAGTATTGTTCATATACACACATTGTTTACAAATAGCAATACAAGGAGTTTTATAACATTACTTTATGGGTGTGTGGGGGAATAGGGGGACAGGCTTGGGGGGGGGTTGGGGTGCTGGAATAGGGGGACAGTCTTGGGGTGGTGGAAAGCCTGTCCCTTATTCCTGCACCCCCTAAACACCCCCCTCCTCCTGCACCCCCAAAACAAAAATAACCAATACATTATTACCAAGTTAAGTATACAACCTTATTTTATTACCAATATTTAAGTATACATTATTTTTTTTTTTTAGCATCTTATAAAATTAATAGATTTGGTACAGACGGGGTTTTGGGGTGCTGGAATAGGGGGACAAGTTTGGGGGGGTGAAAATAAGGGGACAGGCTTGGGGTGTGTGGGTGGGGTGTGTGGTGGAAAGCCTGTCCCCTATTCCCACACATCCCCTTCAAGCCTGTCCCCTATTCCCACACACCCCTTCAAGCCTGTCCCCTATTCCCACACACCCCTTCAAGCCTGTCCCTATTCCCACACACCCCTTCAAGCCTGTCCCCTATTCCCACACACCCCTTCAAGCCTGTCCCCTACTCCTGCACCCCCCCTTCAAGCCTGTCCCCTACTCCTGCACCCCCCCCCAAGCCTGTCCCCTACTCCTACACACCCCTTCAAGCCTGTCCCCTATTTCCACACACCCCTTCAAGCCTGTCCCCTATTCCCACACACCCCTTCAAGCCTGTCCCCTACTCCTGCACCCCCCCCCCCCCCCAAGCCTGTAAACTGTACATCATTACATACAAAATATAAACTGTACTTATATAAAATGTATTGCTATTTTATACACACACCAAATTAATGTAAAGGTAAATAACGGACACCCTAAAATAATGGTTAGTTTGTGTGTGTGTGTGTGTGTGTGTGTGTGTGTGTGTGTGTATGTATGTGTATGTATGTGTGTGTGTGTGTGTGTGTATGTATGTATGTATGTATGTATGTGTGTGTGTGACCTTTGAATTTAAACTGGATAATCAGAAAAAAAAAACATATCAATGTGGAATAAAGTACAGCCTTATGTTTGTTTGTTTTTTTGTTTTTTTTGTGTGTGTGTGACCTTTGAATTTATATTGAGTAATCAGAAAAAAAAATCAATGTGAAATATAGTACAGAAAAAAACCTCCATGTGAAATAAAGTACAGCTGTAACGTCTTATGTAGTTTTTTGTTTGTGTGTGTGTGTATTGTAATGAATGATGATGATGTGTACAGTACAGAAATAAACAAATGAACTGTCTTTGTACATTATTCACCTATTTTAATTTTTGGGGGGTGCAGGAATAAGGGGACAGTCTTGGGGGGGGGGGAGGTTGGGGGGTGCAGGAGTAGGGGGACAGGCTTGGGAGGGGTTTGGGGGTTGCAAGAGTAGGGGACAGTCTTGGGAGGGGGGTGAAGGAGTAGGGGGACAGTCTTGAGAGGGTGGGGGAGGTTAGGGGGGTGCGGGAATAAGGGACAGGCTTTCTACCCACCTCAAGTCTGTCCCCCTATTCCCCCCCCTCCCTCACTAAGGCTGTCCCCCCAAGCCTGTCCCCTGCTGCCCCTCCACCCCCAAGCCTGCCCCCTGCCCCCACACCCCCTCTTGGTGGATAATAGTTTATTTTTTTTTACTCTACTATACTCTGTTCAAAACTTGTGTTCCTTTTGGCCTCTTATGATTAAATAGATAGATAGATAGATAGAAATAGATAGCTAGATAGATATAGATAGTTAGATAGATAGAAATAGATAGTTAGATAGAAATAGATAGTTATAGAAATAGTTAGATAGATAGAAATAGAGATATAGATAGAAATAGCGATAGATAGACAGATAGAAATAGAGATAGAAATAGCTAGATAGACAGACAGGTAGAAATAGCTAGATAGATAGACAGATAGAAATAGCTAGATAGATAGATAGAAATAGCTAGATAGATAGAGGCTAGTGGGACACAAATTTTGAACTGACTATATAACCATCAAAAACAAAAAAAGTGGTAATTTCTAAACAAACCTAAAATAAAATGTGATGTTCATTTTTCAAACCGTTTTCCACGTTTTTTTTTTTTTTTTTTTTTTTTTTTTTTTTCTTTAATTAATTTTTTCACTTGGTTTTCAATTTGAATTTTAAGTTTTTTTCTCTTCTTCTTTTCCAAAATTTGTAAATGGTATCTTTTGCCTTTTCTTGATTTTCTTTATTAAAATAGAAAGTTTCCAATTATATAAAAAATGTTGTTGTTGTTGTTGTTGTTGAAGTTCCTCAAGCTGTCTGTTTTTTTTTTTGTTTTTTTTTTCACCAAATTATTTGTATTTTTTATTTTACACCAATTTTTTTTTTTTTTCCACCAAATTTTTTGTTTTTGTTTTTTACCACAAAATTACTGTATTTGTTTTTTCTGTTTTACCACCAATTTTATTTTTCTATTTTTCAACCAAATTATTTATTTTTACTGTTTTTTTCAACCAATTTATTTTACCACCAAATTTTTTTTTTTACTGTTTTTTCCCACCAAATGATTTGTTTATTTTTCTATTTTTCCACCAAATTATATGTTTTTTCGTTTTTTTTTCACCAAATTTAACGGCACCACATTTGTCTTTGATGGCACACACACACACACAC
>JAWZYT010001522.1:42500-57500 GCA_034508575.1 Petrolisthes manimaculis
ATCAGAAAAAAAATATATGTTAATAAAAAATGCTACCAAAATTAAATTAAATATAGCAGTTTAGTTATGAATTATTTTAGATATTATTAATTTACACGAATAAGAAAAATTATATACAGTATGTAAATAAAATATAAACGTAAAAATAAAAATCCCGATATAAATTAATTAGTTAATAATAATAATAATAATAATAATAATAATAATAATAATAAAAGCGTTAAAATACAAAAGAAAAAATATATTACAGTGAATGAAAGTATAAAGAAAAATATATATATATAAATAAAAGATAAACGCATAAATAAATAAAATAAAATAATATGTAGTTTAGTTCTGAGATCTGATTATATAATTTACACGAATAAATTACATTAATTACATTAAATAAAAAAGTGAATATTTAATTAATGCTGGTGATAATTACAACACACACACACACACACAGAAAAATATCCATGGTAATAATTTATAAACACACACACACACACACACACACACACACACACACACTCACACTCACATTCACACACACACACACACAGAAAGAAATCCATGGTAATAATTTAAACACACACACACACACACACACACACACACACACACACACACACACACACACACACACACACACACACACACACACACACTCACACACACATTCACACAAACACATACACACAGAAAGAAATCCATGGTAATAATTTAAACACACACACACGCATACACACACACACAGAAAGAAATCCATGGTAATAATTTAAACACACATATTCACACGCACAATAAAATCCGTGGTGTGTGTATATATATGTGTGTATGTGTGTGTATAATATGTATGTATGCACTGTATGTATATGTGTGTATGTGTGTGTATAATATGTATGTATGTGTGTGTGTATATATGTATGTGTGTGTGTATAATATGTATGTACTGTATGTACTGTATGAATGTGTGTGTATATATGTGTATGTGTGTGTATAATATGTATGTATGTGTGTGTGTATATATGTATGTGTGTGTGTATAATATGTATGTACTGTATGTACTGTATGAATGTGTGTGTATATATGTGTATGTGTGTGTATAATATGTATGTATGTGTGTGTGTATATATGTATGTGTGTGTGTATAATATGTATGTACTGTATGTACTGTATGAATGTGTGTGTATATATGTGTATGTGTGTGTATAATATGTATGTATGTACTGTATGTATGTGTAAGTGTGTGTATATATGTGTAAGTGTATCTATATATATGTATGTATGTGTGTGTATTATTCCAAACACACACACACACACACACAAACTAAAATACCATTAGTTACATTACAAACAATTACAGTAAATATGTTATAAATACAGTCAAACTACAGAACAGTAATTCTATAATAATAATAATACGGTACATTCTATCTCTTTATAATATAATTTAAGATATACTATAGTGTGTTCAAAACTTGTGTTCCGCTGGCCTCTTATGCTTAGATAGATAGATAGATAGATAGATAGATAGATAGATAGATAGATAGATAGATAGATAGATAAGAGATAGATAGAAATAGATATAGATAGAGATAGATAGAAAGATATAGATAGAAAGATATAGATAGAAATAGATATAGATAGAAAGATATAGATAGAAATAGAGACAGATAAAAAGATATAGATAGAAATAGAGACAGATAGAAAGATATAGATAGAGATAGATAGAAAGATATAGATAGAAATAGAGACAGATAGAGATAGATAGAAAGATATAGATAGAAATAGATATAGATAGAGATAGATAGAAAGATATAGATAGAAATAGATATAGATAGAAAGATATAGATAGAAATAGAGACAGATAGAGATAGATAGAAATAGATATAGATAGAAATAGAGACAGATAGAGATAGATAGAAAGATATAGATAGAAAGATATAGATAAAAATAGAGACAGATAGATAGAGGAAAATTGAACAACACAAGTTTTGAACAGAAAGGTAGAAGTGTGAGTATGGAAGTGAAAAGGGATTACGAAATACAGTATAATCTTGCCAAAACACTGACATATGCATCAGAGACCTGGACATGGAGTAGGGCTCATCAGTCAAGAATAGGTGCTGTGGAAATGAGTTAGTTGAGAGGTGCATGTGGGGTGTCTAGGTGGGATGGAGAAAGTAATGAGAGTGTGTATGAGAGATGTGGTATGAGTGTGTGTGTGTGTGTGTATAAGAGATGTGGTATGAGTGTGTGTGTGTGTGTATAAGAGATGTGGTATGAGTGTGTGTGTGTGTATAAGAGATGTGGTATGAGTGTGTGTGTGTGTATAAGAGATGTGGTATGAGTGTGTGTGTGTGTGTGTATAAGAGATGTGGTATGAGTGTGTGTGTGTGTGTATAAGAGATGTGGTATGAGTGTGTGTGTGTGTGTGTATAAGAGATGTGGTATGAGTGTGTGTGTGTGTGTGTGTAAGAGATGTGGTATGAGTGTGTGTGTGTGTGTGTATAAGAGATGTGGTATGAGTGAGAAGGTAATTGGTAGTGAGTGTGGAGTGGTTGAGAGAGTGAAGTGTAATACTCTGAGGTGGTTTGGACATGTAGAGAGAATGTAAGGTGTGGAGTTTGTAAAGAAGGTGTATGTAAGGTGAGGAGTTTGTAAAGAAGGTGTATGTAAGGTGTGGAGTTTGTAAAGAAGGTGTATGTAAGGTGAGGAGTTTGTAAAGAAGGTGTATGTAAGGTGTGGAGTTTGTAAAGAAGGTGTATGTAAGGTGTGGAGTTTGTAAAGAAGGTGTATGTAAGGTGAGGAGTTTGTAAAGAAGGTGTATGTAAGGTGAGGAGTTTGTAAAGGAGAGTAACATGAGGGGGAGCTATAGATAGATAGACACTAGCTTTATACAAATATACATAAATTTATACCTACATACATATATACATACAATACATTAGGTTCCACAAATACTAACACCAATATTATTTTTATTATTATTATTATTATTATTATTATTACCTCTCCATCCTCTCAGCTCTGTATAAAAAAGAAAGAAAATGTCATAAAAAATAATTATACAGTAATCATTATTATTATTATTATTATTATTATTTATTATTATTTATTATTTTCCTTCTTTACTCCCTACTCTGTCCCTCATGTTTCTCTCCTTTACAAACTCCACACCTTACATACACCTTCTTTACAAACTCCTCACCTTACATACACCTTCTTTACAAACTCCTCACCTTACAAACTCCTTCTTTACAAACTCCACACCTTACATACACCTTCTTTACAAACTCCTCACCTTACATACACCTTCTTTACAAACTCCTCACCTTACATACACCTTCTTTACAAACTCCTCACCTTACAAACTCCTTCTTTACAAACTCCTCACCTTACAAACTCCTTCTTTACAAACTCCTCACCTTACATACACCTTCTTTACAAACTCCACACCTTACATACACCTTCTTTACAAACTCCACACCTTACATACACCTTCTTTACAAACTCCTCACCTTACATACACCTTCTTTACAAACTCCACACCTTACATACACCTTCTTTACAAACTCCACACCTTACATACACCTTCTTTACAAACTCCATACCTTACATACACCTTCTTTACAAACTCCTCACCTTACATACACCTTCTTTACAAACTCCTCACCTTACATACACCTTCTTTACAAACTCCTCACCTTACATACACCTTCTTTACAAACTCCACACCTTACATACACCTTCTTTACAAACTCCATACCTTACATACACCTTCTTTACAAACTCCACACCTTACATACACCTTCTTTACAAACTCCACACCTTACATACACCTTCTTTACAAACTCCACACCTTACATACACCTTCTTTACAAACTCCTCACCTTACATACACCTTCTTTACAAACTCCACACCTTACATACACCTTCTTTACAAACTCCACACCTTACATACACCTTCTTTACAAACTCCATACCTTACATACACCTTCTTTACAAACTCCACACCTTACATACACCTTCTTTACAAACTCCACACCTTACATACACCTTCTTTACAAACTCCACACCTTACATACACCTTCTTTACAAACTCCACACCTTACATCTTCACTAGCAACATCTTCACTACCATCCATCATCTTCACTACCATCCATCATCTTCACTAACAACATCTTCACTGTACTTACTCAAGACTTGAAGTTTAATAATAAATAAGTTACGGGTAATATTTTTTTTTTGCTCACTATAGTAAAGTTTTATAGCTGACCTGACCTGACCTAACCTAACCTAACCTAACCTAACCTGACCTGACCTAACCTGACCTGACCTGACCTAACCTAACCTAACCTGACCTAACCTAACCTGACCTGACCTAACCTAACCTAACCTAACCTAACCTAACCTGACCTAACCTAACCTGACCTAACCTAACCTAACCTGACCTAACCTAACCTAACCTGACCTAACCTAACCTAACCTGACCTAACCTAACCTAACCTGACCTGACCTGACCTAACCTAACCTGACCTGACCTGACCTTTATAAATATACACAAGCACTGGCTTCGTCACCCACGACGTGCTTTTGCCTGCGGCGCTGCTCGCTTCGCTCGCTCCCCCCCCCCCCCTCTCGCGGCTCACTTCGCTTGTCCAGGTTAGGTTAGGTTAGGTTAGGTTAGGTTAGGTCAGGTTAGGTTAGTATTGGTTAGGTTAGGTTAGGTTAGGTTAGGTTAGGTTAGGTTAGGTTAGGTTAGTATTGGTTAGGTTAGGTTAGGTTAGCATTGGTTAGGTTAGGTTAGCATTGGTTAGGGTAGTTTTGGTTAGGTTAGTATTGGTTAGGTTAGGTTAGCATTGGTTAGGTTAGGTTAGCATTGGTTAGGTTAGGTTAGGTTAGGTCAGGTTAGGTTAGTATTGGTTAGGTCAGGTTAGGTTAGCATTGGTTAGGTTAGGTTAGGTTAGGTTAGGTTAGGTTAGTATTAGTTAGGTTAGGTTAGGTTAGTATTAGTTAGGTTAGGTTAGGTTAGTACAGTGTTGCCAGATCTACCGAAATATCATGAGATTTACTGAAATTCTGATGAATCTCAAGAAATACCGAATTATTGCCGTAATCTACTGAATTTTGTTTGTTTCTCCACAAAAACTTATGATTTCTACTGAATTTTCATAGGTTCTACAGAAAATTTGCAAAAAATTATCAATCGTATGAAAACAAAACTAACAAACATTTAGGCTAACAACTAAAACTATTAGTGAAATGCTTAACACTAAAAGACTCATAGCAAATCATTATAACTATCATGATTTTGAAATAAGCAAATAAATGCTTAAAAGAATGAACAATGAAATATACAGGAAAAACTGGGAGCAAAAAACAGCAACTTAAATTAATAGGTTTAATATGGTCTTAAGTTATTGCCATATTAAGTTATATTAAGTTATTATATCCCGTATGAAAATAAAAGTTTTATTTGCTAAATTAAGAAATTTTATATTGTTTTCTAAGGAGGTTTTTGGTGTTTGTTTCGGAAATGACAAGTTTTACAAATATGTCCCGTTTTACAAACATAATTTGGAAACTAGTCTGACCTGACCTGACCTGACTTAGACCACAGCAGACTACCGGGACCTAACCTGTACAGACTACTGGGACCTAACCTGTACAAAAAAAACCCAGTTATTCTGTAATAATACCTAATAATAATAATAATAATCATAATAATAATAATATAATTCCTATTATTCCATTCTGAGGAAATATCAATAATACCAATAATAATAATAATGATAAAAATAATAATAATAATAATAATAATGATAATAATAACAATAATAATGATAATAATAATAATAAATATATACGTAACATAATATAATATACACTTTTTGTCAAACTTTTACACACAAACACACACACACATACACACACATACATACACACACATACAAACAATACCCTATACTATAATACTCCCCTTTATAATAATAATAATAATAATAATAATAATACAAAAATAATAATACATACATACACACACATTATTACACATATAAAAACACACACACACACACACACACATACAAACAATACCCCTAATACTTACTCACCTTTATAATATAGATAAATAATGTGTTCAGTCCAATAAACAAGTAAATAATCACTTTTTTGTATGTGTGTGTGTATGTGTGTTTATTATTATGAGTCACAGTCACTCACTCACTCGACTCGGAAAAATTTTACACTCGTTATCCCTTAATTATTTTTGTTTATTTATTTATTTATTTGTTTGTTTTGGGTTTATTTTGATTGATGTTTATTTTTTCTGGTGCTTATTTTTATTCTAATCTATTTTTTATGTTATGTTTTAATGTTCTTTTGTTAGTAGTAGTAAATATATTTTGGGTTTGTTTTGGTTTTTATTTATTTATTTATTTGTTTGTTTTGGGTTTATTTTGATTGATGTTTATTTTTTCTGGTGTTTGTTTTTACTCTAATATATTTTTTATATTGTGTTTTAATGTTCTTTGTTTTATAGTAGTAAATATATTTTGGGTTTGTTTTGGTTTTATTTATTTATTTATTTTTTCTAAATGCTGTCTTTCACTGTTATATATTTTATTTTGTGGTTTAATTAATTTTTGTAATACTATATATACCTTCTATAATTATATAACTAAAAAAAAAAAGTTTATTCCCGAATTTGGTGATATCAATAATAATCAAAATACCTTAAATAGTGAATAAAAATACCTTAGATGGATATAGAATTCCTTAGATACTGAATAAAAATACCTTAAATAGTGAATCAAAATACCTTAGATGGATATAGAATTCCTTAGATACAGAATCAAAATACCTTAAATAGTGAATAAAAATACCTTAGATTGATATAGAATTCCTTAGATACGCAAACAGAAGATTATATTATAATCTTCTGTTTGCGTATCTAAGGAATTCTATATCCCTCTAAGGTATTTTGATTCAGTATTTAAGGAATTCTATCTCCATCTAAGGTAAAACCACAACAACATTGTCTGCAGTGTTGCCAGGTGCGGGGAAAAATGAGTTTTAGACAATTTTGAAGTCTACACATGGGAAATTAGTATACATTTTCTACCAGATAATGAAATACCAAAAATAAATACCATCAATATTTAAAAATAATAAATAAATAGAGAATTATATTATTATTGAGGTAAAAAAAGGGAAATTGTGATATTGAAGTTAGGGTATATATGGTCAAGTGGATCTGGCAACACTGGTAGTCTCAGCTGATCACTAAAGGGGGCAACTCGTCTCTGGTAACTATTATTATTATTATTATTATTATTATTAGTCAGGTAAATAAAAAAAAACAGGTTGATATATACACACATACATACAGGTCATTTATACACAAACAAACAAACAAACACAGGTCATGTATAAACAAACGTGTATACCCAAACAGGTCATATAAACAAACACAGGTCATATATAAACAAACACAGGGCATATATAAATACATATAAACAAACACAGTCATATATAAACACGTATAAACAAACACAGTCATGTATAAACACGTATAAACACACACAGTCATATATAAACAAACAGTCATATATAAACACGTATAAACAAACACAGGTCATATATAAACACATATAAACAAACACAGTCATATATAAACAAACAGTCATATATAAACACGTATAAACAAACACAGTCATATATAAATTCCTAACCTGACCTGACCTGACCTGACCTTGTCCCCTATTCCTACTAACTCCTAACCCCCTCCAAGCCTGTCCCCTTACTTCCACACACCCCTAACCCCAAGCCTGTCCCCCTATTCCCACACCCCAATAATAATTAACTGATAGACATGATATAATAAGAGTTTATAAATATATGTGCTAATAATTAATGTTCTTATTGTTGTTAATGTAATATAGTATTTATTTTATAAGAACTTGGCATAATATTAATAATTAACTGATAGGTATGATAATATATTAATTTACTGACGTCATTTGTCATTGATGTGTCATACTAATTAATACAATACAATAATAATTAATACAATAATAATAATAATAATTAATACAATACAATACAATAATAATAATAATAATAATAATTAATACAATACTGTACAATAATAATTAATACAGTACAGTAATAATTAATACCATACAATATTTATCTTTACAGGAACTTGGTGATATAATGTAGCTGAGTTTAGTGTTGTTGTTATACGAGAGTGCCGTCATTTGTCACTGATGCGTCACAATGCTTCCACCATGTGACACCGAGATGACGAGTGAAGAGGAGGCCGTCACCATAGAACCCCAATACGATGGCGTCATAATGCTGAGTCCCGAGGCGGTGCTCTTCAGTGATGCCAGACCGAGACCCGACGGCAGTAAAGTGTACCACGTGTTTGAACGCACGCTGACGGCCGAGACGACGACGCCCACGACACCACGCGACGACAACAACACCACCACGACACACAGCGATGACAACACCACCACGACGACACACAGCGATGATTTCCACAGCAGGCGGGACCAACTCTTCTCACAAGCACATGAAAATACTCTTCATGGCATTCAACAGGTTAATATTTATGGGGGTGTGGGACTGGGGGGTGTGTGGGAGTAGGGGACAGGCTTGAGGGGGACTGGGGTGTGTGTGGGAGTAGGGGACAGGCTTGGGGGTGTGCGGGAGTAGGGGACAGGCTTGGGGGGGACTGGGGTGTGTGTGGGAGTAGGGGACAGGCTTGGGGGGAACTGGGGGGTGTGTGGGAGTAGGGGGACGCTTGGGGTGTGTGCGGGAGTAGGGGACAGGCTTGGGGGGGACTGGGGGGGGTGCGGGAGTAGGGGACAGGCCTGGGGGGGTGCGGGAGTAGGGAGACATGCCGTAACATGATATTATAATAAATGCCGTAACATGATATTATAATAAGTACCATAACATGAAATTATAATAAATGCCATAACATGATATTATAATAAATGCCGTAACATGAAATTATAATAAGTACACTAACATGATATTATAATAAGTACACTAACATGATATTATTAACATTAACAGGTGCTTGCGGAGAGTGGACTGGTGAATCAGGAATGGTGTGAAGGAAATCATAATACTGCAGACAACAATACTAACAACAACAACAACAACAACAACACAACCACCTTTAGTCAACCTAGTGAATTTTCATCACCAACGCATCACAACCTTCCTCATCTCTGTTTATCACAAAATCAACATTTAATACCATCCAGGGTAAGATGACATTTTTTTTTACTCATTATTTATTCTCTGGAAAAAGTATGTCTATCTATTTAATTACTCAGTTATTCAATTTCTGGAAAAAGTATGTCTATCTATTTAATTACTCAGTTATTCATTTTCAGGAAAAAGTATGTCTATCTATTTAATTACTCATTTATTCATTCTCTGGAAAAAGTATGTCTATCTATTTAATTACTCATTTATTCATTCTCTGGAAAAAGTATGTCTATCTATTTAATTACTCAGTTATTCATTTTCAGGAAAAAGTATGTCTATCTATTTAATTACTCATTTATTCATTCTCTGGAAAAAGTATGTCTATCTATTTAATTACTCAGTTATTCATTTTCAAGAAAAAATTTTGTCTATTTACATTTTGAGGAATAGGTGGATATGGAAATACAGTAAAAGGATATAAAGATCAACCAAACTATGTGATATAGAATATACAGTACAGTACTGAATGTTAGGTTGGTAATGTTAAACTTTCTCTTTGTTTCTCAGTTCCCAATATTTTGTAATGGGAATTTAGCAACAAAGGATTGTTTTGTGGAAGAGAGGGTTTAATATTATCACCCTTTGTGTTTTATACTGAGGTGTGCAAACCCAAAGTGCCCCAAGCAGTTCATGAAAAGGTTTAAACTAACAATTATTCTCAGCATCCCAAAATAAGTACTCCTCATATAAGTTTTCTATCTATCTATAACTCTGATGCCTCGTTCCCTACGAGAACTTCCCCCAAGGGGATGGCCACAGCAGAAGTGTCTCCAGTTTTCTCTGTTCCAACACTCCCTCCTTACTTGTTCCATCCCTCCCCTCTCTCCCCCTCATGTTACTCTCCTTTACATACTCTTCCACTCTGTTCCAACACTCCCTCCTTACTCCCTACTCTGTCCCTCATGTTACTCTCCTTTACATACTCTTCCACTCTGTTCCAACACTCCCTCCTTACTCCCTACTCTGTCCCTCATGTTACTCTCCTTTACATACTCTTCCACTCTGTTCCAACACTCCCTCCTTACTCCCTACTCTGTCCCTCATGTTACTCTCCTTTACATACTCTTCCACTCTGTTCCAACACTCCCTCCTTACTCCCTACTCTGTCCCTCATGTTACTCTCCTTTACATACTCTTCCACTCTGTTCTGCCATCTAACTGGTGGTCTGCCTCTCACACCAAGTATTTTGTGTGTATAGGTGTGTTTTTTATGGTGAGGTGTGGTGTGTAGCTGTGTTCTGCATTCCTGGAGTGGGGAGTCCCTGGGAACGGCTTCGGTCACCCGGGCAACACCATATGTCAGTGTTGGCTGGATTATATTATTTCTCAGTCCCCTTTTCACTTCCATACTCACACTTCTACCCTTCATAATCCTCACTATAGTGTGTTCAAAACTGGTGTTCCGCTGGTCTCTTATGCTTAGATAGATAGAAATAGATAGATAGATAGACAGACAGATAAGAGATAGATAGAAATAGAGACAGATAGAGATAGATAGAAATAGAGACAGATATAGATAGATAGAAAGATATAGATAGAAATAGAGACAGATAAGAGATAGATAGAAATAGAGACAGATAGAGATAGATAGAAATAGATATAGATATAGATAGAAATAGAGACAGATAGATAGAGGAAAATGGAACACAAGTTTTGAATAGAGTATAGGTACTGTCCCCTATTCTCAAATGTATACCAATAGAAATCCTGCTTTACATTTTCAGCTACATCAGTTTGAAATGATGTTCCCCATCCAACAAAAACGTCGACTCCTGAAGCGACTCAAACGCAAGGGAATCGGCAACGTCGAATTCGAACCGGAGAACCACCGCATCAATATAAAGACTCGGAGATCCGTGAGTACCATCCTCTCCGTACTGTGTAGAGTCGATCCAACGGCAAGGCATCTAGGATCATATAGAGATTCGCTGTTTGAAGACGAGGCGGCGGCGGAGGAAGAGGAAGATAACAGTGGTGGAGTTGGCAGGTAATATAATAATTAATAATAATAATAATAATATAAGCGGATTAGACGTTATGTGTGTGTGTGTGTGTGGTAATACAGTATAAGCGGATTAGATGTTATGTGTGTATGTGTGTGTGTGTGTGGTAATATAACCGGATTAGACGTTATGTGTGTGTGTGTGTGTGTGTGTGTGTGTGTGTGGTAATATAACCGGATTAGACGTTATGTGTGTGTGTGTGTGTGTGTGTGTGGTAATATAAGGTGATTAAATGTTATGTACGTGTTGTTGATGTTTGGTTTACCTTGTGTATGTGTGAATGTGTGTGTGTGTGTGTGTGGTAATATAAGCAGATTAGACGTTACGTGTGTGTGTTTGTGGTACTATAAGCAAATTAGACGTTATGTGTGTGTGTGTGTGTTTGTATGTTTGATAGGTTATTATAATTATTTAATGGGATAGATAGTATACTTGTGGTCGATTATAGTACCTTGATTCCTCCAAAATATATATATAATTATACAAGGAAACAGAACCACATGGACAAATAATAATAATAATAATAATAATAATAATAATAATGGTGTTCTGTTTACAGGGAAAGTTCTTTTATCTGGCACCAGTGGGCCCGAGAAATTTCCGGATACAAGAAACTGTACTTTAAAATTACGTCACTCTGCTTTCATTCACTTTATTCTTAATTAACTACATTTCACACTAATACCATATCTTATGATCTTATACCATAATATACCACCATAATCTACAGGCAAATGAGTTAGATTCTTAATTAAAACAACGTGTCTTACGGTACTTTACAATGACGCACAACTTAACTGTGTGTGTGTGTGTTCCAGCCATATTAACACACACTAACACTGTCAATGGGTCCTTGCTTTATTTATATATCCTTTACCACCACTCTCTCTCCCTCTGCCTGTGCCGGAATTTTGTATTTAATTTTTTTTCGTACGTCTTTCATTTTTGCTATATTTATCTTTTTATGAACAAAAAGTCGGATACGGGAAGTTGGCGGTTAATAGAGTGTCGGATAAAAGAGCTTTCACTGTACTTGGAATAAATAAATAGTTAGTTTGTTAGTTAAGTTTGGAGGAATCGGTTGGTACATATTTTACAACAATTTTACTACCCACTTAAAGTCAGTTATTTAGTTAGTCTAGGTTTGAGGTGTTTTATATTTATGGAAAAAAGTGGTATTTGAGTATCATTTATAGAAAAAAAAATGGTATTTGAGTACTGTACCATTTATGGAAAAAGTGGTATTTGAGTATCAGTTATGGAAAAAAGTGGTATTTTATTACCATTTAAAATGGTAAAAAAAAAAAAGTGGTATTTTATTACCATTTAAAATGGTAAAAAAAAAAAGTGGTATTTTATTACCATTTAAAATGGTAAAAAAAAAAAGTGGTATTTGAGTATCATTCATTTATGGAAAAAAAAAGTGGTATTTGATCATTTATGGAAAAAAAGTGGTACTTGATTATAATTATAATTTATGGAAAAAAAGTGGTATTTGAATATCAGTTATGGAAAAAAAAGTGGTATTTAAGTATCATTTTTCTTTGCTCCATTTACTCTTATCATGTGATTTCACTGGGATAATAATAATAACAATAATATATAATTAGGCACGGTATTGTAGTTTTGTTATTGTTTATAGAGAATAATTATTAGACAGTTTACTGTACTGTAGATAATTTTTATATAACTATTACATTGTATTATCATTAAGACTTCTGTCTGTGTGAGAATTAATTGGAGGCTTTTGATTCCTCCTGACTATGCCACGAAACAAACAAACAAGCTCCTATATAGGTGTGTGTGTGTGCCTCTCTCTCTTTGTGTGTCTCTGTGTGTCTTTCTATCTGTGTGTGTGTGTGTGTGTGTGCCTTTCTATCTCTGTGTGTGTGTGCCTTTCTATCTCTGTGTGTGTGTGCCTCTCTCTTTTTGTGTGTCTCTGTGTGTCTTTCTATTTGTGTGTGTGTGCCTTTCTATCTGTGTGTGTGTGTGTGTGCATCTCTCTCTCTCTCTCTCCCCTATGATGGTGGAATTCTGTGGTTATTTAAAATAGTTTGGAGGAATCAGTAGCTCCAATTTAATTAAATACATACATACTCACATTAAATATATACACCATAATTTGTGATTCTCAAAATATAATATTAATTGATTAGAATCCCAGTGTAGATGTGATTTATTTTGATTTAAATTTTATGATTATCAAAATATAATAATAATAGATTAAAATAGCAGTGAAGATGTGAATTATAGATTTAATTAAATTTGTGTGACATTTCTCATTACATCACAGGCATTATTATTATTATTATATATATATTTTTTTTGGAATACTGTACTGTATATACCATTTTGTACGAATGAAATTAATTAATTGGCGATTCTCTTTCAATTTAACTACAAAAGAATCTGCCTTGTGTGATCTTGTGTGAAAATTGGAGGCTTCTGATTCCTCCTGACTGTGCCATGAAACAAACAAGCTCCTTCCATATAGGTGTGTGTGTGTGTCTATCTGTCTGTTTGTGTGTCTATATCTCTCTCTCTCTCTGTCTATCTCTTTCTGTGTGTGTGTATCTCTCTCTCTGTCTATCTGTGTGTGTGTATCTCTCTCTCTCTCTCTCTCTGTCTGTGTGTGTTTCATGGCAATATTTGAAGGCCTCATGTACAGTTGCCAAAAAATGTATTGCTACAACTATTGATACAACATTAAATATATTAATTTCCATAGTTGTTTGTAGGGATTATAAGTATGTATTACAGAAAGATATGTATATTTCCTTCTGTTATACATGTTTATAAGTATGTATTACAGAAGGATATGTATATTTCCTTCTGTTATACATGCTTATAAGTATGTATTACAGAAGGATATGTATATTTCCTTCTGTTATACATGTTTATAGTCCATAAACAAATAGTTGTGGATATTACTAGGGTTAAAGTTCTATCAAAATTTGTCACAATACCTTTTTTGGCAAATGTACCTGCTAATTTCCTGACTACATAACACACACACACACACACACACAGGGTCCATTAATAAGTGTGTCATAATGTACAGTACTTTAATCTACCTAATTATAATGTAATGTTGAATGGCATTTAACTAACTAATCTCTCAGTGTTATTAGGAGTGTCTTGCAAATATAATATAATATAATACACACAGATACAAAAAACAGTACTGTAATTAACTTTTGTTTTTAAAGTTTTCTAGCACAAATCTAAACTGTATATCATTACATATTATAATATATTATTATAATTTATTAGTACAGTATAATGTATTATTTATACTAAAGTCGGGACGAAGTAGAAATGTCGATAAATTTTTCTTAGTGAATCTCGACTTATCGTGTTATCACTAAAAGTTTTATCATTATCATACAACAAAAATGATTTCCCTATTCTTGTTATCCTTTCCATTGCTATTATTTGTAACATTTTTGGTAGCTATCCAAAGAAATATTTGAGATACATGTGGTGAAATTTACAAGGTGCATACATACATACATACATACATACAACTTCTCACATACAACATACATACATACATACAACTTCTCACATACAATATACATACATACATACAACTTCTCACATACATACAACATCATACATACATACATACAACTTCTCACATACATACATCATACATACATACATACAACTTCTCACATACATACAACATCATACATACATACAACTTCTCACATA